>WNLI01164441.1:0-14602 GCA_025802215.1 Wirenia argentea | reverse complement strand
TGGAGATGAGAGGGGGCGTCAAATGTCGTCAACATGGGGGAACCATAGTCAAGTGCCATGGGGCAATGAGTTAAGAAGCACATACAATTTTAGTTTAAAAAAATAGATAATTTCAACTTGTAGTTATTCTTCGTTTTTCAGCATATTTTCAGTAGGCCCTATGGATTTATTTTATTTGTGACCTTAAATTAACACTTTTGGAATTCTAGATGACATGGTTTGGTCATCGCCATATTTCAGTTATTTTGACTTTTCAGATTATACTCATACAGTAGTTTCATACACTTTTCACAATATTTTCTACTGTTGTATAATTTTTAGAGCTATACTAAAGTGTTCATATAAATTTAACAAATAATACTAGTCGCAGTCATAATACTTATTTTTACAATCTCTATACCTAGAAAATAATCGTTTATAAGGCACATTATTATTTACACAGAAAGTTTGTCTTTACGACAAAAATTCATATTGCTTTTTAATACACTTGTATTGTATACAAAATACTTGTATAACGATTATTTTAAAATGTTAAATATAAAAAATATATACAATTCTGCATAACATGTAGATTATACTTACTACAGTAGATTTCTATTTGCAATTTGGTTGGGTCGATAAATTCGATATGTACTTAGCTCGATATTTGGTATCAGTATCAAGTTTGCGATAAAATAGTAAAGTGAATTTTTTTTCGAATAATTCAAAAGTCTTTCGCATCAATAAACAAATGTGTGATTCTTAAATAATTCCACATATCAAAGATAAACGTGTAACAAATTAAAATTTACATATAGTGTATATGTATGTAATATAGACATAATTACTAAAATGATATCACTAATAATGATCAATAATTGTACATCATATGTACAATCTAAAGTGAAGCACTAAATGTTTTATATAGTACACAAGATAAAATTCATGGAATTTGTATAATATCATAATTATATATTTGTATAGTTACATGCAATTTGGAATGGAATTTACAGGCGTGCTATACATAAATATTATTACAAAAAATAGTTTACATAATTTAGTATTATTCAAATGTCAAATAATCCCAAATTTGAGAAATTTTGACCTGATATACACCTCCAGAAATATGGCTACGTAAACAGGAAGTTACCAGAAGAAGCTAACAGGAACTAAGTACATTTTTGGGTAATTAGACGTCCCATTAGATGCTTTCGACAACTTTCTATTCAGTCGTCATTTTTCATGTTCAGTCAAAATCTCTCAAATTTTGGACTACCAAATATTTTCGTACTAATTTCCTCCGACCACCTCCCATTAGAGGACTCTAAAATTATAATTTGTTGATCCAATTGCAAAAATATTCTTACAAATTGGCTAATTAATATGTAGTCCTACTGCACAAAATGTTTTAGCTGTAAAAAAACACGGGTTAAAAATAAATAAGAATTTGAAATAGAAAAGAAAGCCATCATGGTCAAAGGGAGATCATTTCAATCTTAAAATTTTGTGAATTAATCAAATTATCTCCCATTAACACAGCTCTTTTTTTACACTTCGCTCAACTGTCTAAACTTATTTGACATGATTGTTTAGTATGTTCAGTAATTATATTGATTATCAAAAATGCTTTTATGGAACTAACTATTTGACCAACACATGGTTATTTTAGAGTCCTCGATTCCTTTAATCAAGATTATCCCAAAATAATGAAGGTATTATAACAACTAGCCTAATTTAATAACCATGGCCAGAATAAATGGATACATGAATACATAGTAATTTCAATGGACAATAGATACAGTTTGCATCGCAATGGAGATCGTCACAAAAACAGCCAAACAAGAAGGAAACATAAAATATTCCTCATTTTGAAAAATAGATTTGGATTTACGTACATATAGTAACAGTCAAATTTTGATACCACACAATGATTATTGAACCACAAATATGTGACGTCATAACATTTTACATCATAGCAGCCTATATTCATTTAAGATACGATAATGATGGAATATTGGATACAATACAGCTTATATTCATTTAAAATATATGATAGGTAATGAATAATGATAGAATATGGGATACAATACATGATTTAGTTTATCACGTATTATTATTGTTACAGTATTTTGCCATCTGTACATAATTACATAATTATGATTGTTTATTTATAAATGGTTATTAATTTTTTATAACAATTAATAATTATTTAGGTACTATTGTTTTTTACATGACACGTTTAACGTTTACTATGTACATGAATATTGACTTTTGTTTATTTACACATTTGCACACGTCTGTTTTTTACATTAGTTTATGTCATATTTACAATTAATGGCATTAAATGGATAATTAAAATAACCCACAAATCTAAAATATATTTTATGTCTATTTATACAGAAGTACAATGTTATTTGGTTTGAAAATGTCTCAATATTTCGTTTTCGTAAAAACACACACATTTGTGATTTATATGACACATTTTCCAATTTTCAAGGGAAAATACTTTTCATATAATATACTAGCAGTAACAGCATACATTGTGATCAAATTAACGTCTTAAGTAGGCTTTTACAAGATTTTTTTACTTGTTCAGTAATCTGTAGGATTTTAAACATAAAATTCAATAATAATTGTTTTTTAAAAGAAAAAAAACTGGGGTAATAATAATTTCAAATGAAAGATATGATTTACAATACTGACCCTCAACAAAACACCAATTATAATATTTACATACACAAAAAATACAAAAACAACTATATACATGGCACCTTAAATGAATTTTAATTTAAAGAAATTAAAACTAATACAAATTCACATAATAAGAAACCTCAACAATAACATAATATCCGACTAAAATATATATACAAAAAATAACACTATAATATAAAATATGTAATCTTAACAAAGTTATGGAATGGTACAATTTTTCAATATGAATAATTTTAATTAAAAGGGTAAAATTAAAATTGTGTAATGTGTTAGGAATGGGGAATTGAGCAAAATGTTTGGAATTCGCTTTATACTGGAATGGATAGGATCATCAAAGATTTACACAATATAGATAATAAAATTATTACATTTCCTTAGTGAGTTTTCAATCTTTATAAAACAGAAGTTGTATACAATTCTTATAAACTTTTGCAGGTTACTAAATTAAATAAAATGAAGAGAAAAAGGTCAACTATGGTCTATGGCGATGCTTTGAAGGAAACTGACCAAAATGTTTTTATTGTCAATGTAGATACAACATCTCGTACCTCAAAATTGTACGTCATTGAGAATTTCCTGTGTTAGGTCAACAGCGGGATTTTGTATATTGTGAATTTGTTTAATGTATACGCTTTAGATCCACCCAAAATTTGTTTTAAAATGATACATATTTCAAAAGTCATTTTTGGACGTCCCAAAGATATGAGGGATCGGGATTGTATGTGATCCATTTCAGTGATTTTTAGATACATAAAAAGACAAGTTTCAGTATTTTTTTCACAAATTTGGTACTTTTGAAGAAATTTTAGAAATTTCCTATTTTGTCCGTTACAAGGTATTGAATCTACAGCGATGATAAATGTATCATGAAAGGAGATGAAAGGTTGAACCAATTACAATAATTAATTTTGGGGATCAGTTTGCTTTAACATGAGATGAAAATTTACAAATGGTGGAAGCTCTATGTTGTTGTTTGTGATTTCATTCAGTTTTGAAACAGAATTTCGTCAAATTTACAAATTGTATAGTAACGCAGCAGTTTATCACACAAATAGAAATGGTTTTCATAGACAAACAAAATGGATTTACGCGACCGAATGCTCTTTTTCATGAGTTCTCATCAGGTTTTTGTCCTCAAATTCCTGGTCACAAAACTGACATAGGTAGATCTTGGTTTTGATTGGTGGAGAGAGAATACCACCTGACGTAATCGATGATGTTGGGGAAAGAATCGTCTCACTTTTTCCGCTTCCTTGGATCGATATGTTATTGTTCGTCGTGGTGTGGTTCGGGGTGTTGAAATGGGTTTCGATATGGCTACGGATTTCGGACACGTCGCTACAGGTGATTTTACAGTAGGGACACGATAGATTTGCTACGACGAGTGACGTTTCTGGGCTACTGTTTGCAACTGTCTTGAAGTAGAGTTTATCGCTGGATACTTCAGTTTGGGGTTCATACACTTTGAGAAGGGAGTCTGGCGTATTGGGACTTCCGCCGGTGGTTAGCGAATGTTGTTGTGCGACGTGAACGGTCATTTTGTCTTGTTCGATGGACGTGAAATCGCAAATCTCGCAGCTGTACCGTTTGGTTTTGTGCAGATTTTGATGCTTGAGTAAGAGGTCTTTTCGATGTACGTGGTACGGACATGTCTTACACTTCACTCGATCTTTCAACCCGATGACCAAAAGTTTGTTCTGTCGCGACATCGATTTGTGAAGAGTGATATGTGACCGTAACAGATTCCAGTTGTTTACGCTGAAACTGCAATCGGTGCACATGTACCGAGCAGTGATCCTGTGCAGCAGACGATGGTGCAGATATTGGTGACGTTTGGTGCATCGTTCTGGACAAACCTTACACGCAAACCCATATTTCGCTTCACGTTTCAACCGGATGACTTTCTTGCCGTAAAGAATCTTATTAGCCGATATTTTTAGATTAATGTCGCGGTTTTTGCGGGCAGTGTCGATGGATTGCACGTGGGATTCACGTATATGCATGTCACAATGGTGGTGATACTCGCTGAGTTCATCTGACGACCATTTACACCGAGAACACATGTACTTCCTCAGCTGGTGTTCTGCCTGGTGTTTAGTGAACGCCACCGCCGAGGTAGAAGTGAAATCACACAGCGAACACGTGTGTACGGGACTTGACAAATCGTCGGACATCGCACTGTCTGTGTCATTATCCGTATCGTTCTCATTCGTCGTGTCTTTCTCACCAGAATTGATAAAACCATTGTAGTTCGGATTCAGCAACGCGATGACATTATCGGGCTTAAATCCTGGTTCACTCGAGTGAAGCTTCCGATGCTGAAGGATGAGGTTGAGCAAGGACTGACTGTACGAACAAACGTCGCAACGATATCTCAGATTGGCGCCGTGGTGTCGAGAATGGTTCTCCAAATCGGTGTGGCTCTTGGAAGAGTATGGACAAAGGGCGCAAGGTTTTCCAGCTTTCTTCGGTGATTCATCGATGACTAACTTATTCTCACCTACGCTTTCGTCCTTGCAGGAGATACTAATCGAGTGCGTCAACAGGTTCGCTTTCTTCATCGGTGATTTTTCGTCAATGAGTTTCGCTAACTCACTCGCCATTGCTTCATCGTGCGGGTCAAGCATGAAGTCATGGAATGAGCCGTCGCCAAGGGTTGTCTGCGAGATATGGAACTGTAAGTGTTGTTGGAGGAGGTACCATCTCATTGCACTATAGCTACAATAATTGCACTTGTACCGACTTGAGGTAAGATGTTGGCGGCGATGTTTCAGTAGGTTATTGCGGCAGAAGGTGAAGTAGGGACAAGCTGAGCATCTGTACCGGATTCTGGAGCTTGGAGAGAGATTACTCAGCCAGTTTCTGTTGACTTGTCCACTAGCGCTCGGTGATAACGTGTTCACGTCAGTTTCCTGTTGATCGCCCTTCCGTACGACCACCGACTCGATACCGCTGTCATGGACTTTAGAATGTTGGTTCATGGTGATGAGTTGGTCAGCACTGAAGGTACAGTTCTTGCATTTGTAGCGTCCATTGTACTGATGCATCCCGACGTGTTGGATGAAAACGTCGCCTTTGTGAGTCACAAATGGACAATGTGTACACGGTAGAGTTGATCCGGGTGATGGTGAGTTGATGTTGATGGTCTTCTCGGGTGTCACAAGGTCGAGGTCGCTCACGTTAAGATCAGAACTAAGCTCTGGGTGAACCGCTTTCATGTGTTGGTAGACTGGCTTCAGACTGGAAGAACTGAACTCACAGAGGTCACATTTGTACTTGTCTGAACTTATGGGATCGTCTTTGTGCGTTTCGTGATGCTCTTCGGTAGTTTCCAAATTATCACTGATGTATTCGCATTTCGAACATTTGTAGAAAGTCTTCCCGTACAGGATACAAACTTCGACTTTGTCGCTCAATGAATTCCAGCTTTTCTTTGCGGCATCTGCTCGGTTGCTTCTCTCCAGCTGACTGGACATGTGTTTTGGTTCACTTTGTTCAGTTTGTGAGTGGAGGTAATTCTTCACATTGTTGTTGTTTTCTCCAAGAGCGGTAGGACTGAGCGGACTGGCGAACATGTGAGCGCCCTTCATGTGTTGGTAGAGAAGGTTTAGACGATCGATGCTGTAATCGCAATACAGACATTTGTGGCGGCCATTGCTTCCGTGACGTTCGATGTGACGGAAGTATGAAAACATGTTACTTGCAACAAAAGCGCATTTGTGACACTGAAGTTTAAGTCGTTGTTTCGGTAAAGAGATGTCATTGAAAGATCGGAAGAGAGGACTTGCTGATATCAATTCTGATTTCATGGTTGAGGGTGATGTTAGTATTGCACTGGGTGATAGTTTCGATGGATTGAGGGTCTGGTTTTTAAGTTCTGTCGGGTGTTTGCTGTGTGCATGTTCGTAGAGTTGGTAGAGATGTGTGAAGGAATCGCTGCACCATTCGCATGACATCAATTCTGGTTCATCTTTGCTCATTTCTGTATTGATGATGTTGTTGATCATGTCCATGCCAGAAATTTGTTTGCTGTAGAGTTTGTTGGAATTTGCCGCTTCATGAAGTTGCAAGTGTTGCTGGAGAAGGTTGGTGTTGTTTGGTGACACGTTGTAGTCACAGAAGGTACATTTGAGTGAGTCTTCACCATGTGGTTCATGCATTGTCATATGGAGGAGTAGATTTGATTCCTTGAAGGAAATATATGGACACTTAGGACAGTTGAGCTGACCGTTAGATTTACGTCGATTCCTCTGCTTCAGGTTGATTTCATTATTTATGTTGTCGACCTCTTGTTGGCCAATCTCCATTTCGCTGAAGTGGTTAGCTGTGTGATTGTTGTTTATGGTGTTGTGCGAGTGAGAGATCTTATGATTGAGGAAGGCTGAAAGATCAACAGCCACATGGTTACACTGTTTGCATTTAAACTTGGGATTGACGCTTCCAACGTCGTGACTTCGAGAATGTGCGATGAAAGAAATCCTTTCAGACGTGATGAAATGACACTTGTCGCATTTAAACATCTCTCTTTCTTCGCCGTTAGCCGATACCAACTTTCGCTTCAGAGCATTGCTTTCTTCGTCAATCTCGTCTATCTCTCCGTTAGGTTTCGGTTTCATAATTATCCCTGTGTGGTTGTAAGCCTTCAAATGTTTCTTCACATCGCCCTTCCACTTGGAGCAGTAACCGCAAGATCCACAGGAAAACGGTTTGTTCTCAGAATGCAAGATCATGTGTTTGTTCAATTCTGCTTTGGTATCCGCGACAAACGGGCAGGCAAGGCAGTGACTTTTCCCTCCGTTGATTATGGCCTTGTACAAAACTGGTTCTATTCTCTCTGGTGTAGTAGTCATATTCTGTCCATTATTATCTTCATTATTCTTTTCTGTCTCCTCCTTTTTTATCAATCCTAAGCTGTTGAAGTACTTTGCCTGTGGTGTCGACCCTCTCTCCATATTTGTGTCGAATTTCTCAAAGCTGAATGCATCATCCCTGAGCACCAAACTGCTGATGTCCTTTGTGGTGTCGATGACATCTTTAACTGTTCCACCTCCGCATCGTTTCAGATGTTTCACCACGTCCCACTTCCATTTGCTTCGGTAGCTGCATCTTGGACATCGGAACGGTTTCTCGTTGGAGTGGTTCTTCATGTGTTGGGTGATTTCAGACGGCCATCTTGCTCGGTACTCGCAGAACGGACAACGGTACGGTAACACAGAGTCAGAACCCTGTGATTCTGAGTCATGGTTCATCACTGGAGTACTTGGAGTACCTGGTTTTGGTATGGTCAGTTCTGGGACTGGAGGAGAAGTCACCTGAGGAATGGTGAGTGTAGGAAGTGGAATGGGACGCTGGGGCATTGTCGGTGTCTGGGACAGTTTTTGTCGCAAAGCTTCACTCACAGCTTTCTGAGTGTTTTCACTTATTGGACGTCCATATTGCGGTCTGCTTTTTGGTTTCACATCACTGCTGAAATTTTGAAGTTCTGCGAGTTTTTCTTGGTTGTTGTTGATAAGGTTCTCGATGAACTCAGCTTTGTCTCCATGGGATATGTCGGAACTTAAGTATCTGGCCATGAGGAAGTTGGCATTGTTGTCGGATATTCGTTGTTTCTTGGCAGCCGGCTCAGAATCTCCGTCAGCTTTTAATGCACTTCCGTTGATTGCACTTGTTAGTTGGGCGAGGACAGGGTCTCGTCGTTTGTACGGATTCGGTAAGCTGTGGTGACTTTTCTCGAAATGCTTAACAAGATCCCACTTCCATTTGTAGGTTGATCCACAAACCATGCAGATAAATGGACGCTCTTCAGAATGGGAAACTGAGTGCTTTTGTAGTTCCGCTGGCCATTTAGCGACAAAACCACAGGTGGTGCAGGTCAAGTTTTTGCCATTTTGTGCGTTCCCATTTGTTCCATTGGCAATAGAACTGCCTGCTGGAAGTGGTGGTGCTTTCGTGATGACTTCACGATGTTCGAGGATCTTCTCTGCATGATGTTTGGCGAAATGAGAGTTAAGATCATCAACACCAATGAAATGGTCTCGACATACGGCACATTTGTATGCTCGCTTACTCATGTGTATACCCATGTGTGTGCTGTAGTCAACGAGTGTCTTGGCCACGAAAGAGCATCGATTGCACTGAAGGACATCACTGTCGTTTACAACGTTAGCAACTAGCACTTCTGGATCTGGACTTCCTTCGGCGGAAGGTTTGTCAGGATCCATCTCATACGGGGACAAGGATTCATCTCGCTCACTTTTCCAAATCGATTCTGGTTTGATGACTGGTTGGGAGCCTGGTGGTAAGTGAAATGGAAATGTGGTCGAGGAAGCAAGTTGTGAAGCTAGTGAGAAAGCACTGTGTAGTTTGTTGGTTGATGGTATCGATGGTTTGGCTTTCATCGAGAAATCCAGGGGTTGCGTTTGTTCTGCCAATGGTACTTGTGGAACTTCTACTTTTATGACAGGTGGTGGTTCTTTGTAGTCAGATGATTTGGACAAATCAAGAACGGAACTGTTGATCGGAACAGGTTTCACTGGATTGATCATTGGGAATGGATTCACGGGAGTCAAAGGACTGAAACGGTTGTTGACCTGCGAGTGTAGACGGGTAAGAGCGTCTGTTGCGGACTTGTTCATGTACGATGGCTGAAAGGTGGTGTTGGTGATGAAAGGTCCGATGATGTTTGGCATTTGAGGAATGGTTTTAAACATATCTTCTGGTCTCATCGGAGGTGTCATGGTGGCGGACATGACGGGCTTGAAAGCTGTTGCTGGAGGAGTGTAACGAAAAGCTGATTCTACCAATGGGATATCAGTCACCATTGGTGAAACGACAGGGGGAGGAAGAACAGGCTTATTCTCGGGAATAATACTTGCATTAGTCAGTTCAACTTCAGCCATTTTCTTTGCACGTTCAATCATATCTGGTACTTCTCCAGGGTGTTTTTCCTTCCAGTGTTTGTTTAGCGACTTTCTCCAGGAGTAGACGCTCGTGCACTTTGAGCAGGCATACTTGACACCTTTATCACTGTTCACGATGACGTACTTCCCTGGGTCTACTTCTTGGCGTGGATTTCTTCGTACCGGAGGTGGTATCGGCTGCAGAGGAGGAATAGGTTTAGCAATGTTGAACATGTTCATGTGTTGGTTGGCGAACATGTTGAGAGTGTGGGTGATCGGTGGGATGGTCATCACTCGTGGGTCTTTATTGACCATTGTTGGTGAGAATTCATCGACAGAGTCGTGATCATCGCCATTCTGGTCTGAGCCGTTTACACCTGACGTGTCTGAGTTGTACATCAAATCTGATGAGTTGAGGTGAGTTTTGAGATGCCGTGGAAGTTTCTGTTTGTATTTTGTAGCATAATCACAAATTTCACACTCGTAAATACTAAAATTTTCACGATGGCAGTCAACTTGATGATGGAGGAAATTTTTTGCACTAGTTGTGTCATAAGAACAACGTACACATACATAGTTACGAGTCGGCATAGCAGCCGACCGAAAAATCGATGAATTTTTATCGGCAGACGAATCATATTCATTGACATCAGAATCATTATCATCCATGTCATTATTTCTACGATAATTGATCTCCATTGCTGATGCAGCCAAATTGGCAGGGTGGTATAATGACGAAGTAATAGACATTTTGTTAGATATTTTATCTAAACCTTTATCTACTATAGGTAAACTATTATCTACACTTCCTTGACTTTTATGATGGCTATCGAAGTTTAGCGAAACACGAGCATGCGATGTGGTTTTTACTTCGGATTCAGTTATTTGATATTTTAAGTTGTTGACGTCTGACGTGGAGTCAGGTGATGTGTGAATTTTGTTGATGAGTTTGTCTTTGAGAGTTTCCAGTGGTGTTGGTCTTCCTAAAACAGCAATTCCTTGTTCAGTCATTGGTTCAGTTTCGGAAACTGATGTGGGGTGATTTTCTACTATTGAAACTGTCGAATCTGCGAATGTTTTTGAGTTGTCTTTGATAGATGAAGATAATATGGTTGGGATGTCGAATGATGAATCAGATGTCGATTGCACAATGTCCTTGTTCTGTTGGTTTGTACTATCCAACGTTTCCTGAGTTTTGGTTATAGATGGATTTATTTGTGGAACAAATGTCTCTGGTGTGATAGTATTAATCGATGTTATGGTATCCTGGTCTTCTGAAATATCAGTTTGAGTGGTTGAATTGCCTTTCAAAGTTTCAGTATCGAAACTTTCAGTATCGAAACTTTCAGCAGTTTCTGTTGGTTTGATCAGTAAGTCGTCAAGTAAAGTTTCAGATGAGGTACTTGTAAAAACGGGAATATCTGTAATGTCGGTAGGTGTCAAAATTTCTGATTTATGACGCGATTTTCTAGCTTTCTTGCGCAATGTTTCTCCGTGCAGTGAATCAATACTTGGTTCAAATTGTAAAGATTCAGGTCCTGATGTATGTCGTCCCGCTGCTCTACGTTTCGGCGTGCGATCTTTCCGTTTCGGCGATTCCGATTCTTCAGTCGATGGTTTAGTTATGCGAGAACTTCGTCGGATTCCGGAGCCTGTTTCTGTGTTTTGTGTTTCAGGATTTTCTCGGTGAACGCTCGTCAGATGTTCCTGGAATTCTTCTGGATCGACACACGAGAATTCACACTCTTTGCAGAATCGGGTTCGTCGAATCACTCGACTTTTGAGGACGCTGCTTATTCCGTCATCTGTGGCTGCCATTGCTTGACGCAGACGATACCGCTCTGGTCACCATGCCAACCCTGAAGCAGACGACAAAAAATAGGTCATTCAATTTCATGAATTTTGTATGGATATTTTGATTCTGTAGAATGCAGATAGTCAAATCGGGTGTGACACGACGATGATCTTGGCTGGAAAATGTCTGCTTTCTATAATGTGCAAGGAAATTAAATATTATAAAAATAATGTGCAGTCAAGTAGAACTTAAATTCTGAGAGACAGTTAGCAGTAGTCAGCAAGTCCCGGCAGGCGGCAACACGATTCTGAAATAATGAGCTATTGTACATCATCGTATTGAATTATTACATCCTCCTCACCATGTTCTGCGTGTAACATTGACAACGTATTCACACGTCTGTAAAATCAGAAATACATTGAAGGTAATTTTACTATCATGGTTCAGCCCCATTATTTCACAAATTCTGAAATTATAACGGGATGTTGCCTGAATCGAGTCAATTGAATTAATTCTCTGCGCTAATTTATTGAAATTAGAACTGACTGTTCACTGTTCAGTCTCACTTGCGATTAACTTGCCATTGTCGATATAATAAACCAGCAACAATTTGTAACAGTTGCCAAACAAGAACACGAAAAATCCATAAACCCTATAGAATACCATGCGTAGACTACTAGTACACAATACACACGCGCCAAGGCATGCCGCTTAGCCCACATAACAGATTATATCAGAGTGGATATTCTACTAATCTCTCACTTTCGCACACGATATTTGTTTTTGTCACTATTTTAGTATTTTACATTTCCAACTTTGAATCCTAATTTAGACACTCATCCAAAATATACCACTCTAATCTGTCACTTTCGTGCTATGTTTATCTTTGCTACCAATTTCCAATTTTGGATGCTAAGATTAGATACACAACTCAGATTATACCGTGGTAGACGTTCGTTTAAATTTGAAATGTTACTAAGCAGGTTTAGTGGCAGTTTAGTCACGTATATTATTTCTGTACCATAATTGATTTAAGTAATACATATAAATAACAACTTATTCCAAGATGAAAACATTTGAAACAAGATTAACTCCTTGACGTATTGGTACATCATAAACATACGGCATATGAGACCGCTGGCCGCCAAGGAGTTAAACAACTTCAGCAACTCCCAAATTACTGTTGTTTTTTGTTTTGTTATAAAAAATTTACAAGAATAGTCATCATAACATGCACGCAAGTTTAACATCATTTGATGCATTAACAGTGACCAAAATACTTTTTATTATCCAGAGAAACACAATTTCGTTATTAACTCATAATCATAAAATCAAAATCCCAAGGTCACAAGAAGAAAACAATAATGTATCCATTAACGAAGCACATGGCAACTTAAAAAGTTGATGACATATTCCACCTGTGTTGTTTACTGTCATATAATCAGACTGAATCAATGCTGTATACGGGTCTAAAAAGAAATACATGCATCAGTATTTTACCTTAGACCATAGTCATAGATACACTGATACATGTGCATAAAACTTGATGATTTTTCAGGAATTTTAGGCGATAGGTGATAGGTGATGGACACATTAGGTAGTAAACCACTATTTTTTAGCACTGTACCGTACCTCAGAGCAGTGCATATTGTCAAACATTACCCCGCATCAGTAATTATAGTCAAAGACCCTCGAGGCACGAATGAAAATCTATGGATAATGAAAAATATGTATGCGTTACTTTTTCGACAAGTATTACATGATACTAAACAGGGGATAACATAAAACAAACAAACAACATTAGTAGACAATATAACAATACCGAAGATGTTTTTTTACAAATTAATAAACAACATAAAATCATAAACCTATTAACTTGTGTCGTGTCGACAGTCGGAATTCAGTGTAAGATATTGTTTGCCATAAAAACTAGCGTGTCTAATACCTATTATATCCATGTCTAATACATGCTAATAGCACACAAATATGCTGATAGCAAGGTCAATCAAGAGATTCAACTCCTATTGTTTCTTCCGCCAATACTAATTCTAACAAATGGGATATCATATTAATATTGTTATAATGATATTAATGAGTTCTTAACCCGTTTGGCGATATTGTTTTAGCGTGGGAATTATGATTTGTGAGTGAAAAAGTTGTCGCTAATCAATGCAATTAGCAATGTTATGACAGAATAATAAATGACATTATTGACACTTATGACGGGTGACTTTGTGCTGTGGCATGCTGCCCGCGGTGGCACTGACCTTTTATACGATTCTACATTTTTGGGGTTTTTTCTCGATCTATTAGCCAATTTCACCTATATCTATGTACTGTACAAGATCATTTATTACAGGCTTTAGAGTTTTACAGCGGCCATTTTCAAAATCCAAAATGACTTGCTCAGTATAAATCTATCTTAAATTTTGACTTTTGGCAAAGATGCTCAATGTTTCACATGTGGTACTCGACATATTCAGATTTAGCAGCTCAAGTTCATCTAGAAACAAAAAAAAAACAATGTGTGTGTCTAAAAAGTAGGTCTTACTCGTTCAATCTGGCACTATTAAGTCAGCGGATATTTGGCGAAATGACAATGTCAATTTGGCGAATTATGGCAATATTTCAGCAAGAAATATCAGTAAAAAAGTTAAAGTGAAAGATTTTTATACTTTCTTGCGTCGGTAACGACTAAACTGTACACAATTACTTGAATTACGAGTTACGACTAAAGACAGAACAATATATAAATTCCACATAATGTCATCTCAACTTTAGTTATTATCGTTATAGCTACAAACTCTATAAATCAAAATCAGATACCTACACAATGCTAAAATTCACTAGGAGTCTTTAACAATGCCGTCGCAACTACTCAAATGTCATAGAAACACGCACAATGTTGTACATACTCAATGTCATAGAAACACGACCTAAAACGGCACGACAAAGACAGTTTATTAAAATACTGTCCTTGCTAGAAGTCTGTGGTATAATATATCAGTACATTGCAGTATATCGCTGGCGTCGGAATACAATAGACTCACTGGATACTTATGCGTCAGCACTCACTTAGTCACTTACAGTGTATTATAATTGTCAGGAAATTGACCTACTTTCTGTGACGCCAATCGTGGCATGAAGGGTCACATCCTGTTCGAAGAACTATTGTGTAGTAGGTGTATACTAAGCAGCTATTTGGCAAGTGTTTGGC
>WNLI01164330.1:0-14602 GCA_025802215.1 Wirenia argentea | reverse complement strand
TGTGTGTGTGTGTGTGTGTGTGTGTGTGTGTGTGTGTGTGTGTGTGTGTGTGTGTGTGTGTGTGTGTGTGTGTGTGAGGTCCATGATCCGACAAAACACGTTCCATCCAAGTTGTAATATTACATTTACAACATGGCCACTCAAGTATCATCATAGGCTACATTACGCTAGTTTCACATCGTTGCAGCTATAAGCGTCAGTGACTATATACTTTTTATGTCGATGAAATGTTAAGTAGAATCTTACCCACACAGGTCAACAACCCGACGACAGACATTTTCATATTGGAGGTGGTGTGTTCGTTAGTCTCGGGGGACCTTACCAAACGGTAGGAATTCGCGAACACTTTTACCCCAGCGGCTACGACAGGAGTACACAAGAGCCCATACCCACCAAACGTGGACTAAACATGACGCCCAGTCAGTGGCGTGTGTTTGCCGATTTTCTGAAGGATATCGACACACACATCCCGGAATTCAAAGATGCGGTCATGTGCGAGGCGACTCATGACAATCAACAGGGCCTATTCGACTGCATGGAATGTTCTCCGAGCACTGCAGGCATTGTATATATCGTTCTATAATACCCTTATCGTGTTCCGATTATATATAGCCAAATCACGCTCTATCTCGTTACTATATCATTTTATATCTCAATCTCGAAGATAGCCATCGTTTCGGACGTCATAATCGTCTATATAGGAGACATACAGGTGTATGTTATGTCCATCGATTTGATAAATTATGTTAATGACGACCTATGACCTCTATACTAGTATTAAACTGTATATAATAACGGAACACGATATACTGTATAATATTTTAGCTACTTGTTATGTTTTATAACTGTCAAGTTTCACCGTATGGATTTATTTAGAACGCAAAATAACGCTTACAAAAATGTATAGTCTACGTATATTCTATGGCAGTAAAGATTATTGTTCAATAGATCACGCGCAATTGGAATACAATACCAAAAGGCCTATGTTTTCCTCAGTTTTCCAAGATCTGCACGATAAATGCGACGGACAAACTAGAACTGCTCAACGGCAATCCGTACACAACGAGATTTTGCTCAATCTGTAGCTGAAATGACCCTCTCAGCATGATGTTTATACTATAACATTACGTTGATATACAAGTATATTATATAATGTCTTATACTACATCATAATACACCTTATTGTACCATACTACACCATACAACACACATCGCTGCTATACTGTACACCATTACACCGCCTTACTTCGTCATACTATGTCATATTGTACCACACGACACGACACTACACTGCACTGTTCTGCACGGCCCTTAATAGCCTACATTGTACAAACCTTCATTATACTGGTCAATACTGCACTACACCGCACTTGACCGCAGTATACCGCGATATAATTAATGAACTATACTGTACTGCGCTGCACTGCAGTATATATCACCGCAAGCCACGCTACGATACGCCAAATTACGCTAAGCCACGCTACACCACCCCAAGCCACGCCACCCAAAGCCACGTCACCCCAAGTCACGCCATTCGCTACGCTAAGCCACGTCATGCCACGCCACCCAAAGCCACGCTACGCTAACCCACGTCACGATACATTACGCTAAGCCACCTCACGCCAAATTACGTTAAGCCACGCTACACCACCCCAAGCCATGCCACACAAAGCCACGTCACCCCCGAGTCACGCTATACGCTACGCTAAGCCACGTCATGCCACGCCACCCAAAGCCACGGCAAGCCACGCTACGCTAAGCCACGTCACGCTACATTACGCTAAGCCACGTCACGCTACATTACACTAAGCCACGTCACGCTACATCACGCTAAGCCACGTCACGCTACATCACGCTAAGCCACGTCACGCTACATTACGCCAAGCCACGTCACGCTACATTACGCTAAGCCACGTCACCCTACGCTAAGCTACATCTTGCCACGCTAAGCCAAGCCACGCTACGCTAAGCCATGTCACGCTACGCCAGGTCACGCTACGGTAAACCACGCTACGCTAAACCACGCTACGCTACATTAGGCTATACAACATTATACCACACCATACCACACCGCATCATACCGCGGGCATACACAGACATCTATATCCTATGTTAGATTGGAAATTAATAGTATAAGATTGATGGTCAAAATAGTAGTATATGATGGACGATCGGATCCCACTATCAAGATTGACATAGCCAACGAGTTACAAATCACCTACAGATGTTACGTATATTTTATTTCAGAAACCCACGACGAATAATGTTAACCAAATCAGATGCGACTTATGCGGTAAAGTAGCGTGCGATTGTTCGCAACCGACACATTCTCGGTCAAAATGCTCAGTGTGTGATGAATATACACCGCTGCTGTTCGGTAAAACATACTGTTCGAAATGTGCGTCGTGCACAAGGCAATGCGTGGGGTGTCGCAGACTGCTTTCATTGCAATACTACGATCAGTGTGTTACGAAATGTAACGCTTGTTGTACAAAGAGCGCCAATGCGAAGAAGAGAAAACAGACTGGGTTGAACTATTCGGCGCTACGAGGTACAGCTAAAACCTTCGAATATCCCGCCGAAGACGAAGATATAGATATAAGCTTTAAAAACATTAAATCGACACTTTCTAAACAAATAAAAAAGGAGATTAAAAAGAAAAAGTCACTGAAATGGCATCTCGCGGTGAAGGTAAACTTCGAAAAGGTCAACCAAGAAGGTGACATAGTTCAAGAAAACGCAGTTTTCAACACACTCCCCACAATCGGTACAACTTCATCTCGTGTCAAACGTGATTTGCAGGTAGCCCATCGAAATATTAGAGATAATATCGAATCTTATGAAGGTAGAGGAAGTGGTTGGGTAATAAACAACATCGACACATATTACCTGAAAATTGCAGAGTACGAGCCACTGAGAGGTAGTACATTCATTGACACGCCTGATTTCTTAAAAAAGAAACATGCTATAATTAACGTGCGAAATGATGATCAGTTTTGCTTTTTATGGGCGATATTAAGTTGCATTAATCCGGTTAAGAAGAATCCCAATCATACTCGAAATTATCGAGATTACATGGATACGCTCAACACTAACGGTCTATCATTCCCCATGAATATCAAGGACATAACTAAATTCGAGGAATTGAATGACATAGCCGTAAATGTTTTAGGTTTCGAAAATAACGTGATTTTCCCCCTCAGGGTGACTACCAATCGAACGTCAGCCCGAAAGGTCAACCTACTCATGTTGTCAGATGTCGGTAAGACTCACTATACGTGGATCAAAGACTTAAGCAGGCTCTTGGCAAGCGAGAAAAGTAACAAGAGAAAACATCACTACTGTTTTTACTGTATGCATGGGTTTGTCAAGAAAGACGCACTCTTACAGCACGAGAAAGACTGCTCTGTCCACGGTACTCAAAAGACCGTCTTTAAAGATACAAACGTAACATTCAAGTCGACTCACAAGATGCTACCGTGTCCTTATGTCGTGTACGCAGACTTTGAGGCCTACCTACAAAAGACTGAAGATGATACTACAAAAAATTCCCACAAATATCAAAAACACGTACCGTGCAGTTTTGGTTACGTAGTAGTCGGACCTGATGGACCCGAAGAACCAGTCATCTATCGAGGGGAAAACGTCGTAGAAACATTTATTACAAAACTTCGCGAGGAAGAGAAACGATTATTGAACAAACTTGCACACACAGAACCTATGGAATATGTCGATCCATCGGATGTGAATGATGCGAAAACTTGCCACATTTGTGAAAAAGAATTAGGAGAAAAGAAATGTCGCGATCACTGTCACGTAACGGGTAAATATAGAGGTATGGCACACAACAGTTGTAATTTGAATTACAAATACGCGAAAAAAGAAGGGGGAGGACCTACTTTCATACCAGTTGTTCTACATAACTCTATTTTTTACGATAACCACCTGATTTTTGCTGATCTACCGGATCTTGATGTTGATATTACATGCTTGGCACAAAACATGGAGAAGTACATCACGTTCAATATAAACAAACTGAGGTTTTTGGACTCGTGTCATTTTTTAAACTCTAGTCTTGACGAACTGGTAAAAAATCTAGAGGTTGATGATATGGAAATTCTAAAATCACAATTTGACGACATATCACTTCTTACTAAAAAGGGCGTATACTGCTACGATTACGTGGACGGGCCAGACAAATTTCTAGAGAAACAACTTCCATCTAAATCTAGTTTCTATAATAAACTTAACGACACCGAAATTACAGACGACCAATACGAACACGCCCAAAATGTTTGGGAAAAGTTTCAAATGGAAACTCTAGGCGATTATCACGATTTATATTTAAAGACCGATGTACTGCTGTTAGCCGATGTGTTCGAAAATTTCAGGAAAATGTGTTTGGACAACTACAAACTCGATCCCTTGCAATATGTGTCATTACCGGGTCTTGGCTGGGATGCGATGCTACGAATGACCGACGTGACCATAGATTTAGTGACTGATGCGGATCAATATCTATTTCTCGAGAAGGGGATTAGAGGTGGGGTCTCAATGATATCCAACCGGTATGCCACCGCCAACAACCCGAATGTCGAGGGATACGATCCAAACGAACCCAACAGTTACATTATGTACTGGGATATGAATGCGCTCTATTCCACGTGTTTGTCAGCTAAATTGAGTCACAGTAACTTCAAATGGGTTGACGATGTAGACATTGAGTCAATCGACGTTGAAGGAGACAAAGGTTATATCTTGGAGGTTGATATGTCATATCCGAAGGAGCTACATGACCTACATTCATCCTATCCACTCGCGGCCCAATCAATGTGTCCCGAGGACTGGATGTTATCGGATATAAGCAGAAACTTAAAGCATACATTAAAAATGAAGGGAAAACCGAGCAGTAAATTGATTCCTAATTTGTATAACAAAGAAAAATACGTGGTACATATAAAATTATTGAAACTTTTCATAGAGTTGGGGATGGTGGTTACCAAAGTACACAGAATTCTAGAATTTAACCAATCCGCCTGGATGAAACCATATATAGACTATAACATGAATAAACGCAAGGAGGCTACAAGCGAATTTGCTAAGGATTTCTACAAACTCCTTTGCAACTGCATATTTGGGAAGAGTCTCGAAAATATTCGTTCAAGGACTAAAATAGACATAGTCAACAATAGCGAGAAGTTGAAGAAATTAGTTGCGCAACCGTCGTACAAAGACATGAAGATATTTAGAGAAAACTTGGTAGCCGTTCAACGGGCAAACACAACGATAAATCTCAATAGACCCATTCACATTGGTATGACAATTCTAGACTTGAGCAAAGGACTCATGTACGAATTCCACTATAGACACATTATGAAGAAGTACGGATGTAAGGCTAAGCTCTTGTTTACAGATACCGACAGTCTAACATATTTTATAGAGACAGAGGACGTGTACCGGGATATGTGGGAGGACAGGCATCTGTTCGACACGAGTAATTACCCCAAAGATCATTTTTTGTATAGTGTGGCGAACAAAAAGAAGCCGGGACTGATGAAGGACGAAATGCCACCGAACGATCCGCCTCAACAATTCATCGGATTGCGGGCAAAGTTATATTCGATCAAGCGGAAAGGACAGGACTACGTTAGAGCAAAGGGTGTGCAAAAATCCGTAAAAAGGAAAGCGTTAACGCACGACATATTCGAAGATTGCCTGCTGAATGCCTCGGTTCATTCTGTAGACACCAGATCAATACGCAGTGAAAAACATCAGTTATTCTCTGTAAAAATGAAGAAAGTGGCATTATCTCCATTTGACGATAAACGATATATCTTGGATAATCACGACACGCGTGCTCTGGGTCATTACCTTAATCAATGATGTAGGCCTATATTGTATCTCCGATGACCGTGCAGATGTATCGAAACCATGTAACTATTATTTGCATAAATTAGTTAATTCTAGGTTTTTACAACGATGTAAACATTCAACCCGATGAAGCCGTTCACGTTAATTTAGATTATTCACAAACAAACATGAATGAGTTCTTACAAGCAAAACATATCATCATATTATCGTCATTGTTTTTCGCCTCTTTTTCGATGTGTGCATATTCTTTTTTTTTTATTATTCATTGATCTTTTTTTATGATATGAACGTAAATGTAATTAAAACATTCGTATATGTATTATGTGGGTGGATGATTTTATTTTATTCGCATTATTGTATACCAATACTTCTAATGTAGTTTAATTGTCAAACAAAAGAAAATGAAATTCTCGAACTAAAATTAGTGAAATGTTTAGGTCTAAATGAAATTTGCGTGAAAAATTGTCTTTATGCTATATGTATTGTAATTTAATTAATATATATTCTTTAATAGTGAATTGCTTCGCTTAAAAAATTAATCAACACTGAAATCAATACACTCGATAAAGACATTTCCAATTGATTTTAATGTGCATTTTTTGGTTTTATGTACATTGTTAAAAGTAAATTATTTTCTTTTTGTAAACTAAATGTATTACTTATATAAATTTATACACGATACATTTAATCATCATTTATGGGTGAAGGACTTTGATACATATTAATAACATTTAAAATATACACATATATTAATTTATTGAGTAAATCTGAAAGATTACCTCGTCTTTTTTCAGGATTCTTTATGAATAAAATTAACGGATTTTTGATATGGTTGTCAAATCAACACATTTTGCGTATACATGACATATTAATAGTTCAAAATTGTTTCAAAATCTAAATGTAGAGATAAGTGTAATTTTATCTAGAAATTAAAACGTATATCGATTATTGAATATAAGCAGGCCTACTGATATTTTATAATTGTGGGAGTGGTGTATATAGCTACATAATGTGGTGTAATATGTGTTTAATATTGAAATAAACATATACAAAAAAAAAGAAAAAGGAACATTTGTTCTACAAAAAAAACTCTCGGTGTTCTCATCTCATAAGTGGTGTTTTTGATTTTCCGCTTGTGGATGTTGATCATGGTTGGTTTTTATTTGAAAATCTACATTTTCCTTTTTCTTTTTTCAGTAATCATGTTCTTCTTATGTTTCAGATACCATTATGCTAAACGGTTACCTCGAAAGTATGTAAGTAATACACAGAAACAATAACAATAGATTTGTCATGACATTTTTCAATATTTTATTATATTAAATTAATGTATTGTTAAATAACTGGTTAATATGTATTAAAATATAAAAAAGTACTACATACTCATACGTTATATATATATATATATATATACTAATCTAGATCAGTTATAATTCTACGTAGGTATTTGCTACGCACTAACCGTAACGACAAACACACGTTTGATTAATGGTATTAGGAAATGGAACTCGAAAGCGTTTCATAAAATCGAAAAGTAGACGATCATTCTTTTCTTTGTTTGTAATATTAAATTTTCTTAGTATTCTACGAGGTGTTAGGCCTCGGGCTAGATGGTATACGAAATAAATACAAAATTGTCCACACATGGTCGAGAATATCGATTGGATCGGTTGCTTGTTGTAGGTATAATTGCACGAATTTGTTCTTACAAATTTCTCGATTAAACCTAACGGTGGTATACCATACGAGTCAAAAAAATGGGCTTTCCCATTACGAAAGAAAAATACCATTACCCAGTGTTCTCCCGGTAGACGAATGGGGTGTGTGTTTATGATTACGGCTAATGGTTTTCGAGGAATTTTGACGGGTAGCTGATCAATCGCGTAAACACCTCCGAAATAGTTTTTACATTTTGCGTCCAAGCGCATAATGCGTTCAATTTGATCTGTGTACATATTTAGTTATCAAGTTCAAAAGTAAACTTATCCTTAACGATATCGTCAAAGTGATTCCATATGTCATCAGCTACGTCAAAATTTCTCGAACAATAACTATCGGTAAATAGAAAGAAAACAATAAATCTCCCTAAATTATATACGTTATCGGAAAACATAGAAGTAATTGTCTGTTTATATACGGTAATAGCTAACTTAGCGTTTAGTTCATTAACTTTATCAATAATCGAGTATGACATTGCGAGCTGAGTCGATTTCCAGCGAAGAGTCGTATTCGGCTAAACATATAATATTCACAGTGTCTGTAAGCGCTGTAGCAAAATGTAACTCAATTCTAACTGAACCGTTTTTGCTCAGGTACACGTAGCCTCCATCCGATAAATCTGGAGTAAAGTCGAAGGCGTACAGAGTATATCCATTTTTGTAGTCGGTATAGTTTATTCCATAACCTTTGTTTTCGAACAAAGTTCCAGTTCCCGAGAAGGTCGATAAATAGGCGGCGAGGTATTGGCCGGTGGAGTAGTTCGGAGATAACGCTGCCGAAGACACTTGTTCACCATTCAAATAACAAGCCACGTAGCTGACGTTGTGATGGGTGAAGTTGAACGGATTTTTCAGAATGTTACCGTTGTAAGTATCGTTATCGACGATACCGATAATTATCCTCCGCGGGCACTGTCCTACGAATATATTATCCTTGTTGACGCTCAAATTTCCTTTAGGTACGGTAAATGTTTTCAGTATGGTACGTCTGAATGGGTAACGCGCGTTTGACTTCACTAAGGTGGATGCATGCGCGTTATATATGGTGGGACTTATTTTCACCTTCCGCACATGTAACTCGGCTGTTTGAGGAACTATTTTATAGTTTTCGGCAGTTTCAGACATAAGGCAAAACTTGGCCTTGGAAGGTGTTAATCTGAGTCTTAAGTCGACGCCATTAATGAGAAACTTTTCTTGCACAAAAAAGTCGAGATGGAGTCGACCCATCATTTCGATGGATTTACTATTTTTACAATGTTTCATTCTTTGTATAAAAGCCGGGTTATCGATACCATCCATTTTCCCCGCTTCATCCTTATACCACATAGCGGCCGTGAGCTGGGATTTCTTAGCTTCGTTGTTACAGCCATATAGCGTTTGAATGTATGCTTTGTACGGGTACGTGTCGGTAGCTGTCGATATTCGTTTTTCGTTGAGGAATAAATCTACTTGAGAAAATAAACTATGCAGAAACAGGTTAACTCCGGATACTTTAGCATCATCGGCTAGGTCCGTGCCATCTTCGTTTACTATTTTACATTTAAAGTAGAAAATTGTTTGAGCTAGGTCTAGGTACTCCTCAGATGAACCAGCAATAAAAAATTCTACCGGACCACCATCTACGAGGGAGGTTACCGGGTTGTGTATAATCCAATGACCACGATCCATACTCGTCATAGTAGGTTTCGATTCAAATATGTCCAATTCGCTCTTGGTACAAACGCATGAGTTATCCTGCATCATTTTTATCCGAATATGTCTCGCTTCGCCCTTTTTCTAGGTGTGGTTACTCGATTTCTTTTTCGTTTCCTCTTTCTCTGAGTTGGTGTAGCAATCGGTTTCAGTGCGCTCGTTAGGAGAGTCTTACCGGTATGAGAAATTCTCGACTTTGTTGCTTCTTTTATATCTTTTCCGCTTATGACGTCTCTTAAAATATCCTTTCCGGTTGATATGGCGGCTTTTTTCAAAGTACCGAGTACTGGTTTTAACAGTGGTATTGCAGTTCTAGCTAACATTGAGAAAATTCCGTGTCCTTTCTGGTATCGCGTCCCCGAAAATCCGGATAATGCCCCGCCAGCTTGGGCGTCGTAATACTTTCTATGTATGTCGAAGGTAGGTCTGTACACTAGTTTCACCATGGTGTAGAATGGTTACCGTCTCAAATACCGTCGTTTATAAAGGATCTGTCCGTTTAAAATGTAATTTGAGAATCAACTTTCCGTCTCGAAATGGTACTACTGAGCCCCAACTGGTCTTTATATCTGTCTCGATCTCGTCGAAGTATGATTTATTGACGGGTACATAGTGAATATCGTGGAAACGTTCCACCACCATCTGTTTATATCCCGATTGAACTGGACATACAGCTAATAGTGGAACCATTTTGTCACCTACTATTTGATTCTGAACACAATCCGTGTAGATAAACATAGTGTGAATGTCAAATTGGTCATTAGGAGGAAAGTCGCCTGTTTTAATTACTACATCGTCGAGTTTTTTTAAGTTGTAATTCGCAAGTCCTAAATTATGTCTCAAACTCCATGTTAATTTATGAGTCGTGTTTATCGTGTTTATCGGGAAAGTCATTGAACATCTATTCGATACCGCGTCGTACGAAAATTTGAATGAATCTGGCAGCTTATTGAGAGCGTGTAATATGTCTAATATCGAATCGTATGCTCCATCTGGTATCATTCGCGTTTGAATAATTTCATTCGTGTCTTGAAAGTAAAAACCAACATTCTCGACATATTTCCAAGTGTTCGGGTAGATAATTTCGACTAGACCAACGCACCAGTCGGAACTATCAAATTCTATCGGTTTCGGTAATTTTGTCCTAAAGTTTGCAACCGTGTTGTCTGGAAAGTAGTCGACACTGCTATTCGAGGGGAGCGTCACGTAAAATCCGTCCATAGTCAGTTTCAGGTTTCTTGGAAGGTTTCGGATTAGGTAATATATAACCTAGACTAGCGGATAGTAGACACACCCACAGAGGTGTGTATCCGTTATGAATACTCAGGTTAACGATTGCGGTTATAATAGCTACGAATAAGGAGACTAATTGAGCTATAAATAGTACATCTAGAAATATATACTTTCGATCAGTAGCTTTGTTACGCTGGTTCGACATTATCAGTCCAACTGTTGTACTTTCTGTGCCACCCTTGCCACTTGACGAAGTATTGTAGCTTTCCTTTACGCTTGCGAGTTTCCAAGATTTTTTCTATCTTGTATCGATCGCTGGGGTGTTCGGCACTTTGCAGTTCCTCTTCGTAAAAAGTTCCCGATATTGGGTCTCCGTCGTAGTCTATAACTTCGTATATGGGACGAATTTTTCGTATTCGATTTGAAATAGTAAATATTTCCTCGGTCCAATTACTCAAATATCCTTTTTTGAACGGTTGACGAATTTGCGATAATCGAACTTTATCACCTACTCTAAAAGCGAATGAATATTTCGATTTCGGCGTCTTCTTATATAGATTTCTCCAGACGATATGTAGATTGTGAGTGTTAACATCGATTGGCCGCATCTTTATGGATCTGTGTACAGAGTGATTATATGAATATACCATATCTTGGAGCGCGTCAACGTAGCGACGACTGTTGTGGGCTGTGAAATATTTGAACATTTTTGATTTGAGAGTCCTTTGAAAACGTTCCGCTACGCTGGCTTTGGTTTCCGTATTATAGGCTGGGTAGAATTTAACGTTTCGAGATTTTAACATTTTCTGAAACGTATTTGCCATAAACTCGCCTCCCATGTCCGACTGAAGGTTCTTTGGTTGTCTTTCGGCCATAATGGTTTCAAAGGCCTCCGTAACAACGTTAGCTTGTTTCGATTTTAAGGGCTTAACCCAAGCGAATTTACTTAGGACATCGATAACGCACAATAGAAATTTAAATCCGTCGTTATATTTCGATAAATGACTTAAATCTGAAAGATCACATTGCCAAAGTTGGTCGATACCCGATACTATGATAGGATTTCTAGAAAATCGTTTACGATTTGACTTGTGTAATGTATACGTTTCTTGTTTCTTCAACCACCGCTTAACGTATGACGTTTTAATAGAGGGTATTACTTCTCTAGCTTTGTTTTTTAATTTTAAAATCGATGAGAATGACGCCTCGTTCCTAGGGTCGTAGTAAATGTTACTTAGTAGTTGATCTATTTGAACGTCGTCCATTTTAGGGGTGTATAGCGTGTCGAATTTCTCGTACGTATTCTAGATTTAGAAGGAGCTATCGTCGATTTAGAAGAATTCGAGGGCTTTTTAACTGGTGTTGGTATTCGAGATGTTTTCGACTTTATTAACATAGGGGCGTTCGTTTTAGTTAGCAAATTAACGAAAGTTCTATATGCATCGGCATTGGACTTATTCTGGTTTCTGAGTACATCGTTGGCCAGATCTAGTATATTAGAGTTCGGTATTACATTTCCATCAACATAGACTCTGTTTTGTTCGTCTATTTTCACGTTTGGGAGTGACTCAATGTGGTCTATTAAGGCGTTAGACTTTTTAATGTAGACCTTGGGTATGATGTTCGCAATCTTCGAACGTAAATCTTTAACTGACGTATTAGTCGATGGTAGCTCAGTTATATCTACTTCTGGGATGTTATCCGATTGGCGTTGATAAAATGTATATTTGCGTAGAGCATCAGCGTACAATTTACTTTTTTCGTATTCATCTAACTTGTCGTTATTTAGTATATCTGACATATATCCATCTAATTTGTAGCGTTGAATCGTATTTGGAGGAGTGTTCATTGTTTGTATTTTTGTGTTTTGCGTGATGTTTTTAATAAAGTCCTGCGGTACTAATGACATTTTCTTCATGATAATATCTGTGGTAATATAGCTGAAGCAATAGCTCCTAAAATAGCTGTCAGAAATCCACCTGATTGCAGTTTCTTCCTCCTCGTATTTATCGAATTTTTCTTGCGAAGTAAATGTCTCATGCGTTGTCTATGCGGACGAAGAGTTTTAAATTGTTTCTTACTTAATGGAACATTGCCTTTTATCACATTCGATACGCATTCGCATAGTGTGTTAACTAATTCTTTGTTCGCATTGGCTATCATTTTCCTCCTTACTTTAGGTGGTGCCTTACTCAAATAATTAATAACGTGAGCGTTTTTTCTTAAGCGTTTCGACATGTTGCTTGTCACCTATCGTAGTATACTGATCTCGATAGATAAGTTGTATTGTTATATAGATTTAACATAAGCCACGTGATTGTCACCAGGAAAAATGCGACTCCTTAGACGACAATGATCGAGTTGCGTAGACTTGAGGTCAATAAACAGGTAGGAATATGGCTCTTTCGTGGCGTCCATGTATGCCTCTAGCATATATTTACCGCTCCCGGGATACATCTGCCTCGCCAAAATAGTCGCACTGCTGGAATCTCTAGGATTTTTAAATAGCACGATGTAGTGACTATTTAGTGAAATAGTTCTATGACTTTGGGTTTTGTTAAATAGGTTTTGGACGATAAATATAACACTGACATTATCGTGGTGTGAACGTTTGGTAAAAATGTTTGATACTAACTTGTCGTTGACACCCATTAGGTCATCGATCACGAGAAGGTTGTTCACCGATGGATCAAAGTCTATATTGAGAGATTCAGCGTGTTCCACATTCGCAATCGCGGGAGGTTTCGTGTCGGAGTACCACACTACTCTGTTTATAGGTACATTGATCATAGCATCTTTGTGCTCTATGAGCTTTTTACACCATGAAGACTTACCACTTTGGGTAGCTCCAACAACTAGCATAGTGAAGGGGTGTTGTAGTGTACAGTCCATAGTTATAATTGTCGGATAATTTCGGCTAATTCTTCCCAGTATTCTATCTGCATCGATAGGTAGGGGTAGTCGTTTTGAGATAGAGTTAAACTTTGACCGATGATATTGTCTATTGGTGATAACGTTACGTGGGTTGTTGTATATCGTAGGTAGTACGAAGGATTTATCATCGCTTCATACTCGATATTGTCTTTGTGAGCCTGAGCAATATGTGCTATGTGGTTTTGTAGATCTTTCACGTCTTTAGTCGTTAGATATATTAGATTGTGACGAGATGGGAATAGCGAACCGTGAAGTTTATTGTAAAATCTGAATTCAATGACATCGTTTGGTAGGAGTCGTACATATAGTTCGTTTCTTACGACGTAATGAGTTATCGCTTCATCTAGGTCGATGTCACCTGAAACATTAGGATGAAAATATAAAGATTAAATTTATATTATAACGCTGTGTTATTTGAAACAAATGTAGATTGGTTTATGTAAAAGGATTGTCAAAAATAATATTTATGTTATAAGTAACGTTTGGTTATTTAAGTTTAAGTAAAAAAAAAAATAATAATCTAAAATTATAAAACGATAGTTGAGATGGATTAACCATGGATATATAGAGTGTAGTTAATACTATTATGATATTGCTCACCTTGATATTCCATAATTGTTCGATGTTATCTCATATTAAAAAGCACAGGAACAACATGAATAGTAAAAGAAACATGTATGATATTTCAGTTGTGAATATAGACAGAAAAAAGATGTACAGGGAGTTGAACTCACTATTGTTGAACGAACAAAACGATCTACGCCGAGGGGCTCTGTGTTAAGTACCTCTAGACCATCGACGGAAATCACTTTTTGTATGGTTAATTAGGCATATAAAATACATTATAAGATCACGTGATTTAATATACAAAAGGATTAACGACATTGTTTGTATGATAGATAGGGGTCATTAAGTAATCATATTGAAGAACAAATGTATTGAAGCGTATGATGAAATGTAACGATTACCGTTTGAATGAGGCCTAAAATAATAGCCTGTAGGAGGCATTATTAGCCACAATGTTATTACTAGCACGTTATTAGTAACCGTTTTTACCTACATTCACTTCACACTACTGTCGGGCACTCCGAACCAACTCGGAGACAGGAGTCTGGTTAGATCTCCGCAGGACATCCTCTGTCCTGACATGATCT
>WNLI01164219.1:0-14609 GCA_025802215.1 Wirenia argentea | reverse complement strand
CAATGACCTATATTTTGCCTATCCCTGACCTACATATTTGACCTAGAAAAATTCTGAAGCGATGTGTTTTGTAGACCGATGGCCTCTATCACATGTATTAATTTTGTAGAAATCGGTTCATAAATGGCCGATAAAATCCCAAGAAACTGTTAAATGACCTACATCTTGCCTACCCCTGACCTACATATTTGACCTAGAAAAATTCTGAAGCGATATGCGCTGTAGACCCATGGCCTCTATCACTTGTACCAATATTTTTGAAATCGGTCCATAAACGCCTGAGAAAAGCTCCGGAAACTGTCCGGTGACCTACATTCTGGCCACCCGTGACCTATATATTTGACCTAGAAAAATTCTGAAGCGATATGCGCTGTAGACCCATGACCTCTATCACATGTATGAATATGGTTGAAATCGGTCCATAAACGGCTGAGAAAAGCTCCGGAAACTGATTGATGACACACGCACGCACACACACACGGACAAAAAATTGCGGACGACTGAAGTAATCGCCGAAAAATTTTCGGCGATTAATTATAAGCCATACAAATTGCGTCAGTTTTACTTGTAAGTATACTTACTGTTACTTTCAGTTGTAATTACTTTGTTGGCTGCCATAATATTATGTTTGTGTCTGTTCCAGAGGGACTGGGCGATCTACACCAGTGATGACGTCAGTGGACATTTCCTAGTTGACAAACGTGACTCAGGGATGACTGTCGTACGTATCTTATACGTACAGTGAGGCCTATCCTATTTATTATACACCTGTAATATTATTACTTTTAGTTATTAAAACTTTTATGACGACGTGTAACCTACCATAAATACATCATACATTACTCGATGCATGATATAGGATAATGGATGTGTTATCAGAATTGAGTTCAAGGGAGTTGTTTATGTACAATGATGATACAGAGGGAAGTCGTTGATTCGGTTTAGGGATAGCGTCACTGGTGGTGCGTTGACCTGCTCGATAACACGGTTATCTGCAAATAAGTAGCATGGACAAGTTTCGGTGAGATCATTTATGAACATTATGAAAAGTAGGGGATTTGAAACAGAACCTTGGGGGACACGGGCAAGGCTGAATAATATAACGTCGCTCCGCAAATATGAATGATAACGGAGACAACCCCCCGACCACAACTGAGCAGGTGGGTACAGTAGGCTACATACCGATACTCATTGTTCCTACCTGCGTGAATATAGGATCTAGGACGACTTGACTGTCGACTTATGGGGCTGGTAATAGACTGTATATGTGACTACGCATATATATATTGTGGAACTGTACACACTCTATTATAATATGAGAATAATCATACATGATCGTTACCCCAGGAAGGATACCTGGTGGAGGGTGGCGCCTCATACCTGGTACAGCCCTCGTCCGTGGGTGGCGGTCACGTGATCCATACACTCAGCAAGTACCCACAGCCCGATGTAGATGATGTGAGGCGTACAGTTGAGTCAAGATTGAGGAAGGAGAGGGGCGTTACTGATGATATATTGATGGTGGAGAAAGGCGTTACTGATGATATATTGATAGTGGAAAGGAGGATTACTGATGAAATACTGCCGGTGGAAAGGGGCGTTACTGATGAAATACTTCCCGTGGAAAGGGGCGCTACTGATGAAATACTTCCCGTGGAAAGGGACGTTACTGATGATATACTGATAGTGGAAAGGAGCATTACTGATGAAATACTTCCCATGGAAAGGGACGTTACTGATGATATACTGATGGTGGAAAGGGGCGTTACTGATGAAATAATGCGGGTGGAAAGGGGCGTTACTGATGAAATAATGCCAGTGGAAAGGGGCGTTATTGATGAAATACTTCCCGTGGAAAGGGGCGTTACTGATGAAATACTGCCCGTGGAGAGAGGCGTTACTGATGATATATTGATGGTGGAAAGGGGCGTTACTGATGAAATACTGCCGGTGCACAGCGGAGTTGCTGATGAAATACTGCTGGGCGATGGTGGAAACAGTGGTAAGTTACATGCGAACAACTATAAATGCGACAACCGTCTACAGTCATTACAGAAAAAGTACCAGGGCAGATTAAGAGGGTATACTTGTCAGTAGCATGGACACATTGCATTGGTTCGTCATTTGTTCGACTTGGATACGTATAGGCTCGTAGAATTGACTCGTAGAGTCAGGTATATTACCCTTTATTACATACCCATATAACCCGGTTAGCCCAATACATGACTTGCTGGTTATGCTATGTAGACGATTATTTTAGCGACTGATTAATGTATAGGTAATTACTAAAAATGACGATATTGTATCTCGAGTTTCCCGACACATTCTAGGCTAGTCGATTGGCCGATCAATCAATTTTTAGTAGTCTGTTAAACTGCCATCGATAAAATTAACCTTATCAATCAATTAATCAAGTAATTAAATCAACCATCGTTTAAAATTGTCAACCAATCACACGTGCGTCTTGCAGGTCGACGTGATGTCACCAGGAATAAAAGACGAACCACTCACTACACGGTGGAGATGTACGCAGTATTCGACAAGCCTGCCTACGAACTGTGAGTTGCACTATTTACAGTTAGTGCAACGGGATCGAATTGTGTCTTAACAATGTGTGTTGGTCTATGTTTCTCCAAAAATCATTCGCATTGGTAGTGTTTTACAAGAGTACATGGTGGGTCAAAAAGATGTTACCCACTTATTTAGGCTTATAACATATATACTAATACACATTCTGTAGTATATTATATACCGTTGAACAGGGAAATGGACCAGAATTTATATAGAATCAACTATTTTCCAGATCCCACAATTGTGACGTCATAAATGACATACAAACACGGATGTTTATTTCCGACCAAATTGGCATCATTCACTGTACTGCATATCATACACAGTTGGGAACATACATAATAATTGTACACAACATACTTTAAAGTTTCAGTTCATGGACATTAGGCTATGATGACTTTGTTTTTTTCACGCACATTATTAAATTACGTGCGTTAGGTGTGTGTGTGTGTGTGTGTGTGTGTGTGTGTGTGTGTGTGTGTGTGTGTGTGTGTGTGTGTGTGCACAGGGTGTGCGCGGGGTGTGCGCGCGGGGTATGATGGGAATAGGTGGGGAGGGGATGTATATACTTATAATAATAATTAGTGATCTATGCGTTTCTAATCGCCCCTCGGATACACCGGTCTCTCGATCACATCATAAAATACTCGACAATTTTTCAGTGTACAACGAGCAATGCCGTCGGAGGACACGAATTCAATGATCGCCAGGTTTTACGCCATGCACATTGCAGGGGTTAGTTATGTTAGGTAGGTAGTTAAAATGGTAGGTAGTTAACGATTAGTTAAAACTAAAAATGGTAGATGTTATTTAGCCGTTATCATGGCATGGTGTTTTTTCTGTCGTCAATTAAGAGAGATGTTAATATTCCATTGCTCAACTCGAGTCACGTGACCACTGGACATCCCCCCATGCCCCCTCGCAAAAGTTGTGACACATGGCATGCTGTCCATCTGCCGAAAATTTATGTTATTTCATGGTCACTTGATAAAGATTTAAAAAAGGGTCTCGGTGGCCGAATGGTCCAAGGCGCTGGTATGCCGATAAGCTGATATATAGATCCTAGGCGGCAACGGTGGGTTCGATTCCAACATGTGCCGTCGATTTTTACCCATAAATTAAAATTGGGTAGAGTTTGCTTCGCGCACCAGCTACGTGAGAAAGTCGGAAAGTAACCTAGACTAGTGTCCTATCCAGGGGGTGTAGTTTCGACTACTCTTATCCGCTTAGCACTACAGAAATAGGCTTATGCTCTGAAGGATTTTTTTTGATAAAAATATATACACACTATTATTGTTCACTCCAAAAGTACAATAATTATTAGGCTATGTCAGTGTTGTTAATGATTTCAGGTAGACAGAATGATGGCTACTCTCGCTGTGTATGGGGTAGACATCAGTGTCAGGTCTGCTGGACTCGACATACGCCCGGCATTGACGGTAAGATCAAGTGTATGGGGTAGACATCAGTGCCAGGTCTGCTGGACTCAACATACGCCCGGCATTGCCGGTAAGATCAAGTGTATGGGGTAGACATCAGTGTCAGGTCTGCTGGACTCGACATACGCCCGGCATTGACGGTAACATCAATTAGCTTGTCATAATAGGGAGCTTACGTGACTTCGGAGGGGACAATAATCTAGTGTGTTCGATTCAAATGTATAATCAGCTGTCAAACATATCTGGAAAAATGATTCACATGTTGCAACTACAATTAGACGTTCACAAAAAAGAAATCGGGATTATTTCGTGTTTCTCGGTTTAAAACTTAACGTCGTCTATGACGCCTATACCGTTTTCTTTCTCCTATATTCATAAACGACATCATGGATTGCACTTCCAATCATATCCATGATTCGACCCTTCATGCAAATTTCCACTAACCTCGTTCTTTCAAGAACTATAGGTACATATGTAAACTCATTCAGCAATGATCTATCGACGATTCTGAATTGGTCTGCTGAAATTTTTCATTGTCACCAAAACTCAAAGCATGCTGGTTTCCAAAAAATCACAGCAAAGCGTGCCTCTCCTTCTCGTGGAAAATGCTAACCTAGCAGTAGGCGTGGTCGCAGTTTTCATCTGATCTTTCGTGGAACAATAATACAAAAAGCCTCTCAAACAATTGGATTTCTTTGTCGTGCCAAAAAATTATATACCCCAACCAAATTTGTAGCCTACCATTTACAAAGCCCAGGTCGGTCCCACATGGCACACTGGAGTATTGTTGTCATGTTTGGAACGGCGCTCCACATATACCACCCTCAAGATCCTTGACGCTGTACAGTCCAAAGCTATCCGGCTAATAAACGATACCTCCCTCACCGACACCCCAGCCTCTCTCACATCGCAGAGATATCTCATCCCTAATGGCATTTTAGAGATATTATACAATAAACACTGCTGTAATGATTTAGCTTCTATTTTAAAAGCTGCTTGTTGTATATTATATGCTAACTGCTTTCTGTCTATACAGTCTGATATTGTCGAGTGCCGGCCAGAAGACGAAAGGAAATATGGGAAACTTTCCTGTTTGCTATACGGGTTCGGTCCATGGATGAAAAAACAGACACATTTGAAATACGACTTCGCTGTTCTGTATACAGGGTAAGTACTCCCTCCCTCCTGACCTCCCTAACATGCCCGGTCACCTGGTAACTGTTTGCCTGGTCGCCTGGTAACTGTTTGCCTGGTCGCCTGGTAACTGTTTGCCTGGTCGCCTGGAAACTGTTTACCTGGTCGGCTAGAAGACTACGGTGAAAGCAGGGTTGTCGCCCTAGATATATCCAAGGTGTTCGATCGTGTCGGGCACCGTGGTCTCCTGGGTAAGCTCCCAGCATACGGTCTTCACCCCACCTTCCTCCACTGGCTCCACAACTTCATTACAGACCGCTCCATCGCCACACGCATCGATGGCTGCCTCTCCAACTCACACCCATCAACTCTGGTGTGCCTCAAGGCTCCTCACTATCTCCCATACTCTTCTTACTATTCATCAATGATCTACTTAGCTCCACCTCAAACCCAATCCACTCATACGCCGATGACTCCACTCATCAATCTCGTTCCCGAATCAACGCTCCTCCACCACTCACCTCGCAACCCTTCGACAGAAGTCAGCCACTTCGCTCAACCAAGACTTGCAAAACATCCAAGCCTGGTCAACATCAAACCTCTCAATCACTCCAAAACCCAAGCGATCACCATCTCTCGCAAGCAAAACACTGACCTTCCACTCATAACCGTCAACAACTCAACCATTTCAGAATCAACCTCTCTCAACATGCTCGAACCTTTCTTGGACGCCCCACGTAAAAATTATAGCCAAAAACGCTGTCAAGAAAATATCTTTTCTATTTAAAGAGATTCTACAACTCCGACCAACTCCTCACTCTGTACAAATCTCAGATCCGACCCTGCATGGAATACCTACTGCTCCCACGTCTGGGGCGGTGCTTCTCCAACCACCCTTCAACTCCTCGACCGCATTCAAAATAAAGCCATCCGAGTGATTAATAACCAGGCTGTCACCGACTCTCTCATACCGACGTAACGTCGCATCTCTCTCCTTCTACCGCTATTCCCACCAGAAGTGTTCCGCTGAACTCCACTCCATCATCCCTCCACTCAAAGAACCACGACGTACCACTCGCCTCGCAGTGAACCAACATCCGTACACCGTCGAACCACCCAAATCACGAACGCTCGCTTACTCCTTGTCGTACGTACCTCGAACGGCAGCACTGTGGAATCAGATTCTAGTCGACGCCTTCCCTTCAACGTACAACTTGAATGCGTTCAAAATCACTTTCTAGATGTAGCCTGTCTTCTCCAAGGGGACGTCAGTATAGGACTTTGTCCTTTTCCCCTTGAGTATATTGATAAAATAAAAAAGGATTTTTAACAGAAATTTCCTTAACAGAAATTTCCTGTTTTGATGGAACGAGACCCAGTGTCAAATTAACGGATAGTGTCGTCAACGCAGTTTCCTTAAATGCAAAAGAACCAGGCATGTGTATTTTTTAGTTTTTGTTGTTGTTATAAAAGTAAAGTAAAGTAAAAAGTAAAATAAAAGTAAAAACTGATTGTTCCAACGTTCCACGTTCCACGTTCTACAACAGACCATATCACTCAAGTTGTCATCGTGCTTAGGCCGCAACGTTATGGGACATCCCTCGTACCATACCTATTATAGTCTGAATCCGTTATCGAATTTGCGAATCGTGCCCAGAGACATGTTTCCATTTCTACACAAGACCTGTATTATCGTATATATGTATTTTTTTTATTAACAGGTATAAAGCAAATAGTCAGGGTGTAGCATGGTTGAGAGGGATTTGTTCACAGAGTAAGTACGGTGTTGTGAAGTTTGACTTTGGTACCGAGAAAGTGCGAACAGCTGCACACGAGTTGGGTCACAGGTTAACACATACAGTACAGTATGTAGTCATGGAAAAAGTTAGGGAACACCAACAGCCTAGTATAATATTATAAAATATAGGATCGATATACGTAATTGATGTAATTAATTTGTATTCATAGTAGGTTTGGGTATTTATATTAGAATAACGTCCAGTAAAAAAATTATAAGTAAATCAGCACTTCAAGTTCATATCATGACAATTGGCAAATCTGAAAAGTCAAGTTTGGGATTTGACTTCTACTCGTCGTCTACTGGACTGTGTCGTAAGAATGATAATTGTTTTGCCGCATAATCAAGAGTTATGTGTATAATAAACATAATTTGGCAACAAAAAATCACCATGACATGGAATGTCTGTCGAGGTTTTTTTTCGCGACATTTATTCTACCATAGGTAATTATTATTCTTGTTCGTAAGCTTTTGGTTGTCCCCAACAGTCTTGGTGCTGATCACACGTTTTCGGGCGAAACCGTCAGCTGTCAATATGAGAACACGATCATGAACTATGGAAACTACAGTGCAGGGAAGGACGAATACTTTACGTTCTCTACGTGTGCTGCTCGCGAGATCTCGGACTTACTGTCTGGGTGAGTTCCCTTGTCTACACGTGTGCAGTGCGTAGCCCGCAAGATACCCATTACTCGTTGTACTCTATCTTAATTGATCTATACAATAGCCCTAAAGCACAAGGAATCATTTCAAATCTATTTCAAAACGAGTCTCTGCCTCTAGCTGTTCTCTATGGGTCATGGCGATGTGACCTCAGAAAATTCTTGGTTCTCTGATCCTTGTGAAATCGAAAGTAATAATAAATTTCCTCTGCTCGATTTTTCTACCGATGATTGTGTGCATATTTTACATTCGAATACATCATGACCAACCTGCAAAACATTCATTATTCCGCCTGTTTGCTCTATTCAGCAAGCTATCAAATTCGCACACCCATTAAGAATCAATATACACTTGTAAAAATCGTGACCGTTTTACGTCACCTTACCTTAGGCGACACAACCCGAAAGTTGCTGGTTGTATAAGTTGACACTAAGTCTTATTATATGTGTCATTATTGTCATATGTGTCATAAGTCTTATTATATGTGTCAGCTCAATTTTTGCGTGTGTAATTATACTGTATAATTATGATATAAATCCGAGATATAATATTCTTGTTTAAACTTTTGAACAGGAAACGTGAGCCAAATCGGAACTTTGAGTGTCTGTATGAAACATCTGCGATGGCAGCTCAATCTGACGACGAGTTCCTGGGGCAGGGCATGACTCTAGACGAACAGTGTAAATACCTGGACAGCCAGTATCCTTTCCATGATCGCGAGCACCAGGTATAATAATATATACTATACATAGTACATAGTACATAGACCAGGGCAAATACAGTTTGGTCGAGCAACATTGACAATATGGTTTGCGAATAGTACTAGGTGTAAGTCAAGTCATACCCAGGTACCACATAGGCTACTCATGCAAAGTACAAATATATAGTTGCGAATCAAACGACCATTACATTTCTAGACACTTTTTCGATATCACGAGCTAGGCCGCCTATACGCCCCCGACGCCACACGTCATCATACACGTGGAATCGAACACGTGGTTTGGATTTCAAAGGTTTCGATTTCAATTGCAGGCCGTAATTTAGTCTGCGACCTAAAATAACTAAAAGTGTAAGACCACTATATATATGGGCCCCCTCCCCAACCCTTAAACGAACTAAAAACTACTTATCTTTCACTGCCAACTTCCACTTAAGTCGAATGAACAAGATGGAATTAATTTAATGTGGCAGTGACAGGGTTACAAAGAACGTATCAATAATTTGACAGTTTCCGTGCGAGTTAAGATGTGGCAATGGACACTTGTTTGGGAGAGTGGTGGCGGCTCTATCCGGGACATCATGTGGAACTAATAAGGTCAGCTACTTTTAGTCGTAGGACTATATATGCCTAATAAAGCAGGTAGGTATATATACGTACGTTCCTATGCACTGGGCTAATAGCCTACTATAAAATAACTGATTGACCCACATTGTAGGTTGCGAAAGGAATGTGTATGCTATATGCTATAGGCCTACTGTATATAGTTCTAAACACCACCTATCACTAGTAGTAACTGATGCAACTTTATACTAATCTTAGTCGAGCTAATATTGTGACTGGATCTAAAACAATCACCACTTACGTACCTATTTTATTTCACGTTCCTTTCAAATTTGATTCGGTTGAGAAAAAAATAGTTTATCATGACAAATGATAAGTCGTGCGAAAAAATAATAATGTGTCGTGTAAGTAATTATTATTATAGTTGCCGGACTTGTCGCTTTTAACGTGTCTACTGTCTATGATTAACGAGTGTTGTGATTATCCCACAGTGGTGTCGGGACGGAGATTGCGTAGATGTGTCCTCGTGTTAGTACAATAGAAGCACATTCGTTGCATATTTCGGATTTACAATATCGCACAGAATTACTCCTCAACCAACGCTTACTCCAAGTAAGAAGAACTTTCACAATGAGTACCTCTCCTACAGCTGGGTCAACAGGGGCGGTCACGTGAGATAACTTGCCCAATCACACTGCTGAGAACACACAAAATACACGCCAGACAGTTTTGTGGTTTTTGACTTTTGGACCTTATGAGATAATTTGGCACACATAACCGAAGCCGTATGGAACTAACGAAATCTAAGGAGGACTCCCATCTTCAGTGTTCGATTAAAATTAAAAATATCTGGAAATGTGATCACATCACATGCTCCATAAAGCTATAATTATTTGACATTCACGAAAAAATAAAAATAAATTGGGATTATTTCGTGTTCTCAATAAAAAACGTAACGAACAACAACGTCCGTTTCAATAAAATGACGTTAAAGATTTTTTTAAATTGAATTCTTCAACGCCATTTTACTCCAAAGTAAAAACGCAATGCAAAATAAGCCACCCTTTCATGTGTTCAAGCACATTTAGTATAGACCGACAATGAAATAGACGGATATTCAAGTGTGAAACTCTAAGATATGCATTTGGGAACACAGTTACAGTATATTTCTTGTCTATATAGGTCAGATTATAAATTTTAACTAACACCGAAGATGGGAGTCATCCTCCGATTTCGAAAGTTCCCCAGTAACGCATATTATGTGGTAACGCATTTCCGATTGTGAATGTCCGCAGCTTCTGGGGGAAACTCGGTCAATTGCAAGGTCGATGAGTTAAGATGTGCAGAGACAGGAACGTGTGTACCTGAATCACGGAAATGTGACGGGAACCTGGATTGTGTGAAAGGAGACGATGAGTGGAACTGCCCTACCGGTGCGTATTCGTGTAATCTATAATAATTCCGTCGTTGAAAGTGCATGGTATAATGTTGGGGCATACCAGAAGATAAGCTGGCATACGTCATATACTGTACGACATATAGGTCCGGCGTCCGCTACAGGTAATATCGCAATGACACAGTCATATCCAGTGGGTATGTGTGGTTTATATAGAACTAGAAATGAACTGAGTACCAGTGATTGCCAAAAAAATTGGACGTCTCGATTAGGGCGTCTTTATAAATCCAAGATGGCGTCTAAGATGGCCCTCAGAAAAAAATAATAACGTGAAAATTAATTACCAGCCGTTTTCTTCAAATTAGTCTCGGATTGAAGATACATATTATATACTATATACTATATGTACACATACCTTGCAAAATTGTATCGATATATCGTTATTAGTTTTACTTTAACAGCGTATTATTTGAACCATACTTTTTGTACTGCCTTTTGTTATAAATTCTACGTTCTGATTTTTGAGCAACAACTTTGCTCGTGTTGGTTATGTCGATAAGTATCAATCTAATCACGTTAATATTTTTGAATACGTATAAGTCCCCTACATGCGATAGATTGTCTGAAAACACGGATAGATATATTGATTTTCCGCTAACTGAAAACGCCCTTTAATATATGTATATCGAATGAATGAATGAATGAATGAATGAATGAATGAATGAATGAATGAGGAGATGTAGTCATAACAGAGTGGGAATGCTCGAGATTTAGTCAAATTTCTATAGCCTATATTGCTGTTTTTAAGGTTTCACTTTCTATACAGTTTCGGTGAGGTGCGTTGACTGGTTCCATAGCTGTAGGACCGACGTCTATTTTTTCGGCTGTGATTGGTTCATGGAAATGTACTGCCCCCGAACCTGCAACAAGTGTCCCACGTAGAATCAACCACTGGGCGCAGACTACTCCAGAATCCCGCGGTATGACTGGGAAGAGTAGATAAGTAATATTATAACCGCCATACGACACGATCGTATTATTAATGTTGTGAATGTAGGACTGTATTTCATTCAATATAATACCACATGATCAATCGAAACTCGTAATTTCTTTCAATTTGTTATACTGCTATTAAGACTTTAACGTACTGTGCTACAGATTAAACTAATCTTAAAATAATTTTACTTTACTACTAAAATCACATGTCCATCACTCATCACCACTCTAGCCGTGCTAAAAATTCATTTTGAGGTCATGTAAACGGGTTGGTACTTTTGTGTTTTAGCGTGACCCCTAAAGTGGTGTCATACTGTGTGATATGACGGTGATCTCTTGCAGTTTGATCTTATGATGACGTGTTGTAGTGTGCGATATTGGAGTGTGATAATATTCTCGTGTGATGGTCGGTGATGCGCGGTGTGCTGGTGTGCTGTCTGGTAGTGCGGTGTGTGGTGATAGTGGTGTGGTGATGCAGCGTTATTTCGGATGGGGTCGTTTTCTAGGCTAAGGATTAATGTTGCAGAAAATGTAAAAACATAACACCGAGTTGTAAATATTTTACTATTTAATTATATTTGTTTAAATAATTTAATTATTGGATAACATGTGAAATGAGAAAATGATAAGTATATACAATATAATGAAGACTATGAATATTTGTACATATGACTACAGAGCAACACATTATTGTATGTAATACGATAACAATGTGAATTTTTAACATACTGTACATAACATAATTATTGTACATGTTAATAGATACAGTGATAGCATAAAATTAACATACAGATGAGTATACGACTATATTTTTGTTGGAAATAACAGATGCTTTATCATCCAATTCAGAGTGATACCATAAATGGATTGAACGTCAACACGATCATCAATATTAAAGCTAAATTACAAATTGAAGTTACTAGCCTATCGACAAACGTGTATCTGTATATGTTACACTACATTCATATTTGTATAGTTAAAGCGGCAAACAACATTTTGTATAATAACAGTATAATTTTATGTTATCGAGGAAATTTATGTTTCTAATAATGTAGTAATATTACTCCGAAGTAAGACAATATACATCTTTAACAACACAGGTAGTATGTATGTAGGCTAGCTGTACAGTACTATCATACAGATAATAATATATTATACAAATTTGACAACTAAGTAGGTTATCGCAGACATTAAGTAGGCTATAAGAATTTATATACAATTTGTACAACGTAAATAAGTAACAGTTGTTTTATATTACAATGAAACATTTTGGTAAAATACGAGTAAATGAACTATGAAGTGTACATTAACAATGTTGTATTTAGTCAAACAAAACGCATAGTATTTTCACTACAGGGTAGCCTATGTACTAAACTAATATAGAATATACAGTACTATATATAATCAAAAATAATATATTATTACATATGTGTACTGTACAGTATATACAACTATAGGGCCTAAGCAACTAAAATAAACAATTGCAGCAACAAATCCAAGATGGCGGCGCCCTTCACCACGAGAATGGGAAAGGGGTCTGAAAAAAAGATAAATTATAATGTACGTATTATGAGTACAGTGTTACAGTCATCGCATAATAATTAGTGTAATCACAACAAGATACACGAATACACCGAGTAGTCTAATCAATATGCAAGAGTCGGGGGGGGGGGGGGTTCAGGAGATCATCATATATTTCTTTGAATACAAAAAGTAATACATACTATTAAAAAAAGACACTACATAATTGTATTTAAAAGTACGAGTATACAGACTCCTCCACAATTGTGTAGGCTATATCCAGTTTTATAGCACAAATCGTTTTTAATATCTTCAGTGAGGGTAACATCATTTACATGTAAAGGGAAGATTGTTGAACCGTCTGTTTAACAATGGTAGTACAGTCCTCAAGGCAAGAAACTGAATACGGTTAGAGTTGTTTTATTTGCTATTCTGCTGGCTTCTTCCCGCTGTCTTTCGAAGCATGGAAGATGGAAAAATCCTGCCCACATAATGTTAATGTTATAATGTTACTTTATTTATAAAGCGCAAATACAGGGTTCTAAGCGCTGGACAAAATTTCAAACCTACGAAACATTATTCAAATACACATCTAGACATAGAATTCGACATAGAGCTAGAGTAGACTAAAATTATTAAATACATACAGTACAGTAAATAGCTAAAAATATACATTGAAAAATTGCACATAATAATTATACATCAATTTATCACAGTAGGTAGTTATACATGAATATATCACAGAATTGCTAGAATATTTGGCATTAGACAATTACTTACTTATCCGCTGGCAAATACGTGAAGTTTTATGTCGGTTTTGGGAATGACGCGCTAGATTGGTTCATTCATCTCTTGTCTTGTTAAACCACTCGCTCATCTGCTTGCTAATAGCTGAGGTTTTATGTCAGTTTTGGGACTTAGGCTACTCAACTGATCAGTTGCTCTCTTCTCTTGCTCATCTGCTCGCTCATTCGTTCGCTCATTTCATCGCAAATCCGCTCGCTGAGTTTTGGGAGTCATACAACTGATCACTCGCTCTCTTTTCTTGCTCATCTACTCGCTCATTCGCACACTAATTCACTCGCTCATCTGCTTGCTAATAGGTGAGGTTTTATGACAGTTTTTGGACTTATACACCTGATCTATTGTCTTGCTCATCCACTCACTCATCCGCTCGCTAATAGGTGAGGTTTTATGTCAGTTTCGGGAGTTACTAATAATTGACCGTTCTAGGTCCTCTTCTACATACTGCCTACAGCACTAGGTGAAGTTTTATGTCAGTTTTGGGAGTCTTGTATCTGATAGGTCAGTTGCTCCTTTGTCACATCCATACTCATCCACTTGCAAATAGTCCATTTTGGGAGTTATACACCTCGTCGGTTGGTTGCTCTCTTGTTCATTTACTCGCTCATACACTCGCTCATGTGCTCGCTAAGAGGTGATGTTTGATGTTTTTGGGGGTCATGCAATTCATCGTTTGGTTGCTGTCTTGCTCATCTGCTCGCTCATTCGCTCACTAATTCACTCGATCATCCGCTGGCTAATAGGTGAGGTTTTATGAGTTTTCGGAGTTACACAGGTCTGATCGTTTGGTTATCCATTTGCTCATCGCTCGCTCATCCACTCGCTATTAGGCCCCCTAAAAATAATAGTCCGTTTTTCATCACCGCCCGCCCCGATTTTCGGGCCCGCCCCGGTTATTTTTTTTATTTTTTTACATTGTGAATTTCGTCCTAGAACCTCTATTTTCGTATTGACTTCGGTATGGAAACCTTGCCTCACCTTGCTCGTTTGACTGTCGGCCGTCTG
>WNLI01164108.1:0-14613 GCA_025802215.1 Wirenia argentea | reverse complement strand
GGTTTAAACCAATAAAAATCGCTGAAAAAATAAGAGTATGAACTAAATAAAATAGAAACTGGTCCCTCGGGCACTATACGGATTATAGTCGTGATGACTATATCCATATAGTGCCCTCGTGATCAGTTTATATTATATAATTATCCCTCGCTGATGTGGTGATGAACTTCCAAATTGGTGAAACAGTCACAGCTCTGCAAGCCTCTAGCAGACTACACTTATCCAGGGAAGCTCATATAATAATCAGATGTTTGTGTACACTCACAATAGCCGAATAAATGCCTTTATTTCATAGAAACCAGTGAGATAAATTATCTAGTTCCCAGGTTGATAATGATAATCAACTTCCACATGCCTGGAGGGTCAGAATCACTTGTGTACATTACATTGTCAATATTCCATGAAGACGAGCGCTATATGTCTCATTATTCCATAGAAACCAGCGTGATAAATGATGTTGTTCACAGGCTGATGTAATTAACTTCCATATTGGTGAACCAGTTACAGCTCTACAGAAGGCTACATCCATGGAGTCTCTTAATCACTTGTGTACACAATGCTGTGTGGTAGCATGGAAACCATACCTATAATGTTAATATAATATATAGGTGTGTAATAAATGTCGTTCCATTTTCTGCAGGCTGATGTAGTCATCAACTTCCACATCGGAGAAACCGTGACGGCTCTACAGAAGGCTACCCTTATCCCTGGGGGGTCCGAGTCACTTGTGTATACCACACTGTCTGGTAGCATTGGCATGCTGGTGCCCTTCACTTCACCTGAGGTAAGACACCTGATGAAGTGTACTTCTGTACATGAAAGTTTGTTTCATCATTTATGTATTCTAATTAGTCTTTAAAAGTGTGTTACGACATATGTGTGTATAAGATAAAGTAAAGTCTGACCGGTATACTATACCTATCTTTATACTTTTCTGCCCAACATTTAGACGTACAAATTGTAGGCCTACCCAAGTAACCCAATGTAAATCTAGGCCTAAGTACTCTAGTAAGTTGAAAAAGTTCCATGCATATTTTCCATCAGATTTATAAAAAATATTGATTATTCGGGAAGGTTTCCATGTGCCTGAAAATTATCTTTTGCAATTGAGCATAATATGGCACAATGGCAATAATTTTGCTGCGATCTTATCTTTCTGTTGCTCAAAATTGTCTTGCACCAATGCTTTAGTGTGATCACAGGGGTCAACAATATCAGGTTCAAAAAAATATTGAATGTCCTGCAGGGGTCACAATGTGCAGGGATCAAAATATGCAGGGATCAAAATATGCAGGGATCAAAATATACAGGGTAAAATATGCAGGGATCAACATAGTGTAGGGATGACTATGACTATTTTAGTGATAAATTTTCAGCGTAAAAAGTTCAAAATTGCATAATTATTATGACAAATTGTGCAGGGGTTATTAATTGTCTTACTTTTGCTGCAATAAATTCTAGGGTCTTGAAAATAAGTTTTGATAATTTTAGGGGATTTTCTAAGCATGCATAATTGAGGCAAATCAATTGGCTGGGGAATACGTTTGTGGGCTACCAGGTGTTCCATGATAACACACTGAGCTACTTCTACAATTTAATTTACCTAAAATTTACACTAAGCTACCAGGATATGACTAGTCGTGTATGAAAATGCAAATTTCCTGCTCATTTGTCATTAGTCAAGGCACTCCGAGAATTTTTGATAGATGATCAGACAGGAAGTACTTACTTATAGCTGATCAATGTGAATAAATTTGAAAATTTCTCCCGTACATGTACCATTTCAAAGAATGTCATAAAAATATATGACCCACCTCAATAGCACCATCATACATCATTCTAGCCTCCGTATCGGTCTTTCCCGACTGTATCCATCCTTTGAGAAGATATTCATAGAACGAGTCACCCAGTGCTCCGATTGATATGTGTTCTGAAATAGTAAATGTTTGTTGATACAATACAGTTATCAGATTTCAATGTAACTGTTGATGTACATAATCATGTAATTCAGTATTTAGAGTGCTTGTCTTGAAATCTTGGGGTGAAAAAAGAAAAAGTGTGACATTTATATGCTGCATTTTTGGACCTCGCGATCCACCAAATGTCGGTCTTACATCATGACCGTGCGAGGGTAGCTTCGAACGAACTATTGATCCCTTTACAATGTATGATTATATAATAGTTATATGCACAGCTTTACCTATACACATTACACAACCCGTGTTTATGTACGGATCAGTACAAATTTTACAGGCTTGGTAAACTGAGGCTAGGGAAATGTGCTCTCACCCAGGGAACACCGAGAAAAAACGCATTTGATAATGCACCGGCCGGGGGTCGAACCCGCAACCTTTGGATTACAAATCCTACCAACTGAGCTATCCCCGCCGGCTGGTTACGGCGGCTAACTGGGTAAGTTCTAAACAGATTTATAAGTGAAGATTGTTGAAATGGTTACAAATGAATATGACGTCAGCACATCTCAATACTTGCACCACCTTTAATGATCGATTTGATTTGAGCGATTCGACCGATTTGAGCGATGATCAATTCGACCGATTTGATCAAATCAAATCTGACTGATTTGATTCAGTCAACACGGTCAAATCAATCAAACGATAAAAAGTTTACTATATGAAGGTTAGACGGACATAAGCAAATTTAGCTACAGCAAAATTACCTGCGGCAAAATTACCTACCTGGTTATTTTCCCCGCGGCAAAATTACCTGCGGCCATGTTATCTATGGCGAACTTACCTGCAGGAATATTACTGCACGCCGTGCCAGTACCCCTTCCCCACACAACGCTTATGCATAATGTCTATTGACAATGAAGCAGTTCTGATATGTACCTATGACAAAACTATCAGCCCGACTGTCCCTCTTACGTCGTCTCTCTTCCGTCATCTTGGATATGAAAACCATTCCAATTACTCCAATAATTACTCCATCGTCCATCGATCAACAAGACTTAGTGTAGTTGCAGAAAAGCCAGTAGGCCTACTGCGTTACTATAAAGTCCAACTTTCTCACAGAGATTTGGTAAATAACAGCCATGTCATCAATACATACCCTCCCCCTAAATCCAATGTCGCCGACGCTACCGTCCCACAAACCCATTGTCATGATGTATATCACACCCCTAATCCAATGCTGCCGACACACACTTTCCTCGAGACCTTTGTCGCGATATATCTCGGGCTTAATCCAATGTCATCAACACTACTGTCCCCAAACCCATTGTCGTGATATATCTCACAAGCCTAATCCATTGTTCACGGTGTCCCACAATCCATTGAGCCTAACTTACCCTAACCCTAATCCCTAGATTGATCACACCAATAACAGGTGAAAGGCAATAAGTTGTTGCACCTTTTGTGGCACCGAGCGGTCGTAATGAATAAATTAACTGTTGATTGTGTTGTGTATTACGTTACGATTTGGTGCATTGACGTACGGAGCAGAGGTTTTGATATCTATTCCAACAACCTTTCTGCATATATGATGGAAGACGGATAAAAATGATAAATTGACCTTTTTATACTAACTATTCAAATCTACCGCCAGAGGTAAGCAAGCGTTAAATTCCGCTGTCATTAACGGTGCAGAGGTATTTATGTCCATTTCAACAACTTTTCTGGCTTCTGCATATATAACTTGGATGGAAGACGGATATAAAAATGATAAATTCACCTTTTTATACTGACTATTCAAATTTACCTTCAGAGGTAAGCAAGCATTAAATTCCAGCCGTCATTAAAGGCGGCGTAGTCATTGAGAGGTGTGGACGGGTATTGTGGGTTTGACAGGAGATTTGCATGTTTAATGCTTTTATTTGCGGTGGTATACCGCTAAGAGTAATTGCGATGGGTAAACCCATTGAAATTTAACTCAATTTACCATGATAACAGAGGGTAATGTAATAAATCACGAAGGCAAGTTAGTGGATATGTAGGAACAGTTTTCTCTATTCTCATTGTGTAAAGGCTGACTGTTCAAATCCCAATTGAGTTGGTATATGTGTGTTCTTGAGCAAGGCATAATAACCATAGCCTTAGTTAGACCCTGCTTTGGAAATGGGTACTGATTGTGTAATTTATTAATTTATACTACTTCCTAAGGTGGAGTGTACATTACATTAGGTCGCCTGTGCACTCCAGCACGTAGCGTCTCGTACAAGCCCTCTCCACCGGGATCTGTCATGTGTCGCGGCAATGGTATCGGTGGGTGTCATATTTACATCGGTGGTGATTTCGTCGGCCCAGCGATGCGGTGGTCGGCCTCTGGGACGGCGCCATGAATGCGGAGGTGTAGAGTAGAGTAGGTCGCACACTTGTGTTCTAGGTGAGAGACGGCAGACATGACCCAACGCGTTGAGACAAAGTTTGTGGATAGTGACTACAAGAGGAACTTGCTTGGTTCTGGTTAAGACATCCTTGTTTGAAAGATGATGGAACCATCGAATGCCGAGGATAAGTCTGAATGACTTGGTGTGGAAAACATTGAGATGATTCTGTAGTGCCTTGGTTAGCGTCCAAGGTGGAGTATGCATAACTTATAATTGACGGGTACAGATGAGGGGATAACATCAAAACTCTGCTTGTTTCAAATTTAACTCAAATGAGATTGGGGAAGTGCATTCCATGTTTAGGTTTAGTTAGGTTAGTTGGGGAGTAAAGTTGTGTATGCTTCCAATATTGTAAAGAGCATGCTGTACACAAGAATATCGGCTTCTGTCTAGATTAGCTGTTGTTACGCAAACCAACATTACATACACATACACCAGCTAGAAAGTACAGTATTTGAAGTTCGGTTTAGAAACTGATCGTGAACATACAATCAAATTTTATCATAAAAAAAGTAATTCCGTTGTAGCCTCTGAAGTGACTAATAGAGTGCAAAGTGGACCAATGCAATGTACAGCCGAACGCCACACTACACAGTACACAGCCTGTTCAGTTCAGTTTATGTGAGGGAGGGGTTGAACCCTTTCGCGCAGGCCACGTTGCGGGCCCATTGCGGTACCCTCGGTTAACATCATAACTGACCTGTAATATGACAACATATTATGAACATAATTATCTAGTTTACGTTAAGGTACAACAATGACCGGCTGCCCAAGCATATCAGTCAAATCTCCCCGACATGTGGGCTGCCCTAGTCACGCCGTACACCTAACATCCTGGTTTAAGCAAAATCAAGTCACTTACCAATGAGGTCATAGACCTAACCTCTTACCCCCTCATACAGCATTAACCCGACGTTGCACCCTAATGAGGCTAGTGGAGGGTAGGAATGCTCCCTGGCTCCTTTGGTGAGGCCTCCTCGAGGGTTTTAACGAGTTTTCCTTCTCGACTGTAATTGCAAAGCTTGCTGCATGCAATGATTTCAAATCTTGAATTCTTGATATTCACCATGTACATGTGCTTGGTTGGCTAAGATTAGTAGTCACAAGCTTAGTTTCATGTACTGTATGATCTACATTTTCAACTCGACCAATGATATCAACACGGAAGAGCACTGTAGAATTTGATAGCAAAACCAAAACGAAGCCCTTTAGACAATTCAGTTTTATTTATTTATAGTTTGCTTGAACGTCTATATCAAAAGTGAGCAACAACTATGACAACTGAAAGAATCTACAAGTCCTTGTAAGTAAACATTATTTTATCAACATACGAGTGGCTGACCATGAAAATCACCTCTGCTTTCACATCATACCTACTAACTTACTAAGTGAACATTTTCGAGAGGGATGACCAATGACAATCACCTCTGTGTCCAGGTAAATTAATATAATCATACATTCATACCTACACCTTGTTCATTTATTATTGTACATTACGTTTTAAATGTCTAGAATACAGACATCATAAATATTATATTTTAAGCTGTAATATAATATGATGCCATAATTTAATTATTTATTCATATAAATTGTGAAATGTGTTGTTATACTGTATAATGTACAAAATGTAGATTTATTCCAGACCAGTCCACCAAGCATTACGTTCTCAACGATGGCAATCACAAATCGAAGGATCCCACTCAGATTCATCATCAAATGAGGCACCGTATCTGTATGTTGCGGACAGGCCGGAAATTTCACTAAAAACGCCATTACCTCCTCACCCTATGGTTACAAATATACATAACGTAAGTACCTCGAGATCCACTGTCACCCGTCCTTTTTTACGCTGCTTCAATAATAATAAATTTTTACAGATCCTCTGTAGCTAAAACTTTTTTATACTCCACTAAGTAAACAAATATAACATCTTAATTCATATATATTCATTGGGTCTTTTTAAAGTGAATATCAGCACATACCGGTAGTGTCTTTTCTCATACCTTATCCACTGATTTTTTAAAACACTCGAATAACCACACCTTCCAATAGTCGATAAAGTATATGTTAGTGCTAGCTCCCAAAAATTGTTATAAATATCGATGACCAACAATTACATAAACCTACATAAACCCAACGCGCCCCATGTTAATCACAAAAAACTACAGAGTAAATTACACTATTATAGTACAGTAACCCATATTGTGCCAGCGTCTCCTGTTTCTAATAACACCAGAAAATTTTTTTATGTTGTCTCATAAGTTACGTGTGTTCTAAAACAGGGCCACTAAAAATATGCTAAAATATGCAACAGTCATTACGCTTATCAGCAACATTCAACATCATTTCAGACCACGCGCGAAGAAAGCGTCCGCTCGAAAGTTCCGATCATTTGGGAATAATGGAGTGTATGAGTACGGTGGAGACTATCTTTGTGATATGCACGCTCCTGCGGAGGTGCCTCACTTGTGCAGTCTTTCATTTGCACCACCACCACCGGAGCCTATGACCACTGAAGTACATGATGTAAGTAGGCCGCGAAACGGATCCCCGAATCCCTTGCCGGAATTTTAAATTCGCTTGAATATCCATCCATCTAGTAGTCGCTAAGTAAATGTAATACTAACTCCCAAACACATTTTATATTCTCACTAACTTGACATAATAAACAAATAATATGCTGATGATAAACATAAATTGCATAGCTCCCTGCGTTTCCCCACAATAATAAATCTATCATGATATAGGCCTACCATAGTCCCTTGCCATCTGCTTGAATTTCCACCCGATCTAGGAGTCTCTAAGTAAATGTGATACTAACTCACAAAAAACCTTTATAATCTCACTAACTTTGACATAATAAACAAATAAAATACTGATGATAAACATAAATTGCATAACTCCCTGCATTTCCCCACAATAACAAAAATATCATGATATACCGTAGTTCTCATATTTGTATTCATTTACATCTCCCAAAATTTCCAATTAACTCAAATCTAATTCTAACAGCTGAAAAATAGATTCCTTTATCTTGACCATGCTATACTAACAATATATGACAACCTCACCAAACTTAAGTTATCCCATTATTCAAAATCCTTTCAGATCCTGCAGTAAGTGATTAGGCAATAGGGATACTAAAAATATATGACGGCTTCACTAAAACTTTTCCCATTAACACGTCCTCTTATCAAAATCCTTTCAGACGCCGCAGTAGAGGAAAATCATTTGGTATGAAACGACGATCAGCAGAAGTGAACAATAGTGCCCTAAGTGATCCAGGAATGTACTTGTATGATGGGAATGATGATTCTTTGGGCTACGATGTGGAAGATAGTTACGGTGGTCAAGTGAGCAACATTGCATTCGCAGCACCACCACCACCACCAGAACCGTTGACAGCTGACGTACATGGAGTAAGTAGCGCGTCGTCATTCACATTGGGAAACGCTTTACCTCCCCTTATTCTTACTTGCCTTTGCATTTGCTTGCTAAATTATCCTGGTTCACAATCGGTAGTATCTTTCTGCACCCATGGAGTGAGTAGTGTGTCATGCGCATTGTGAAACACTTTACTCATTCTTACTTGCCTTTCCATTTGCTTGCTAAATTATCCTGGTTGACTATCAGTAGTGGCGTTCGCAGCACCACCACCACCACCAGAACCGTTGACAGCTGACGTACATGGAGTAAGTAGTGTGTCATCCGCATTGGGAAACGCTTTACCGCCCCTTATTCTTACTTGTCTTCGCAGTTGCTTGCTAAAGTGTCCTGGTTCACAATTGGTAATGTCTCGCAGCATGGCCTCCACCGGAGACTTTGACAGCTGACGTACATGGAGTAAGTAGCGCGTCATGCGGAAACGCTTTATCACCCCTCATTCTTACTTGCCTTCGCATTTGCTTGCTAAATTATCCTGGTTGACAAATCGGTAGTGGCTCTCGCAGCACCACCACCGCTTTATAAGCAAAGTTTTACATTACATTTCCACCAGAGTGTTTAACTACTGACGTAAGTAGTGTGTAGCCTGTCATGCGCATTGCGAAATGCTTTATCATCCCTCATTCTTACCTGCCATCGCAGTTGCTTGCTAAATTATCCTGGTTGACAATCGGTAGTGGCTTTTGCAGAACCACCACCTCCACCAGAGCCGTTGACAGCTGACGTACATGGAGTAAGTAGAGCGCCGTAATGCGCATTGGGAAACGCTTTATCACCCCTCATTCTTACTTGCCTTTGCATTTGCTTGCTAAAGTGTCCTGGTTCACAATTGGTAATGTCTCGCAGCATGGCCTCCACCGGAGATTTTAACGGCGGACGTACATGGAGTAAGTAGAGCGCCGTAATGCGCATTGGGAAACGCTTTATCATCCCTCATTCTTATTTGCCTTCGCATTTGCTTGCTAAATTATCCTGGTTCACAATCGTTAGTATCTTTCTGCACCCATGGCGTGAGTAGTGTGTCATGCGCATTGCGAAACACTTTACTCATTCTTACTTGCCTTTCCATTTGCTTGCTAAATTATCCTGCTTGACAATCGGTAGTGGCTTTTGCAGCACCACCACCTCCACCAGAGCAGTTAACAGCTGACGAACATGGAGTAAGTAGCGCGTCGTCATGCACATTGGGAAACGCTTTACCGCCCCTTATTCTGCCTTGCCTTCGCATTTCCTTGCTAAATTATCCTGGTTGACAATCGGCAGTAGCTTTTGATTTGGAATAATCTTTATACACCCGCTTTTACACACAGAATAAACAGTGTTACCAAGTAGTTTACCTAGCTTCACTTAACATTACGCATTCCACTTCCTTTCATTCCAGGCCACGTGTACGTAACAAAAAATCATTTGGCTCATCGTTCAGATCGACAAGGTACAGGAAAATCCTGGCTTACCGAATTGGAGATATGGATACTGCTGCCCGTTCATATGGTCTCACCGGAGCAGGACCACGGTCACCACCAGAGCCCATGACGGCTGAAGTGCATGGAGTGAGTAGTGTGCATGTGTGACTGAGTTGGAAACGCTTTTGCCTCTCATTCTGATTAACCCTTCCATGTGCTTGATTGTAGATAATTGAGGTTCAGAATCAGTTTTAATTTGTTGGAATGATCTTTCTGCATCTGCCTTTGCAAACAAAATAATCAGGGTTCAGAGTAGGTACCCTAGCGTGGGTAACGGCTTTGTCAGCTTCATTCTAACCCATAGTCCGGTTCCTTAGAGATTTTGATTTCCTCTTGTTTCAGACCTTCTGTGGATGACAAAAAATCTAAGTAGGTACCCTTATTTGGTAACGGCTTTGCTACGGAATGCTTGCGGTTGTAATGGCTTTGTCAGCTTCACCAAACATTTCGCTTTCCTCTTATTTCAGACCTCATGTAGTGCAAAGCAAAGTTCTTACCCTTGCTGTGGTAATAGCTTTGACAGCGTCATTCTAACACTCATAGTCCGGTTTCATAAACATGCTTTCAGACCTTGTGTGCGTAACAAAAATCTACTCCAGAGCCAAGAGCGAAGTGCGATGACGTCGATGAGGATGAGTTGACACAGTGACTGAGGAATGTCGGATGAGAACGATGATTCTTTGGACTACGACGTAGAGCATTGTTATGGCGATCCTGTGAGCCTTTCATTTGCAGCACCCTTTTTACATACCTACAGAATAAACACCATTGTCATGTAGGTACCCTAGCTTTCCCTGATCCCTTTTAACGCTTCCTTATTTCAGACCACGCCCTGTACGTAACAAAAAATCATTTAGTCCAAAGATGAGATCGATGAGGATGAGTGCTCTGTCAGATGAGAACGATGAATCTTTGGACTACGACGTAGAGGATTGTTACGGCGAGCCTATGAGCCTTTCACTCGCAGCGGGAGCACCGCCGGAGCCTTTGACAGCTGAAGTGCATGGAGTAAGTTGTGTGTGACTGGATTGGGAAATGTTTTGTGTGACTAACCATTACCCTCATACTTTCTTGATAAATAATTGGTTTTGGCCTCTGGTTTGGAATATTTCTAACCATTATATCACACAACAAACATTACTACAAAGTAAGTATCTTAATGCAAGGCAATAGCTTTTCTTTCCATCATCCTTCTAACACTTCTATTAGGTCATTCAATGGTTGTGATTAATTATATAGCCTATCTGTCCCCTGTGCTTTGGGATCATTTAGCTGCGTCACTTTATAACATATAACCTAACAACTAATTTCCTCTCAGAATAACCACATTAACAGAGTAGATATTATATGAGTATCCCGTCCCTCTGTGATAGAGCGGCTATGCTTTGGAACCATTCTAACCTCACATTCGCACAAGCAGACAACATAGTATGTAGGTTGTTTTGTCCTCTTTGTAACCATTTCAGTTTGCAGGTACTGTACATATTATACGGACTAGTGACTAACCTCAAGTTACTAGAATTTTTCACATGTGTAGGTCAATATGGGCTAGGAACAACTCACAACGGTGATTTAAAACAAGAAATAAAAGATACAACATGCACTCTCACATCTAGGTCGTCGTTCAGGACGCCCTGCGTTAAACACACGCCCCTTCCACCACCCTCTATCCGTTATGATCGTTTATAGTTCACCCAGCCCCGTGTCTTGCTGTAGGTCATCATTCTTTTTTTCCCCAGTTTGAATGCCCATTGAAGATTGCGATTGTTAAAATCTACCGATAAAAACTTTTGCAGGTCGATGCGGTCTAAGAAAAACTCTTGGCGACGTTTTAAGGCACTATCACTGCAACAAGATATGGAAGATAGCGTTGTGCGAGATGACATGCTTCTTCGTTCAGGATTGTATGATGATGGAGTGAATATGCTGTGTGAATCTGACGTGACTGATGAACTTGTTCCTGAACCCACATCCATGCTAGCGTCCATCCCTGACGTAAGTCGCTTGGCTTGCTCGAATTGTCATGCTTTTGATAGCACGATGTCTGATAGTGCATCTACCGGCTAACCACTTGCTACTGTACGTGTGATTGAATGGCAATTCCTAATGCTTCTAACGCGAGTCTTGTTCATACTAATAACCACTTGCTACTGTAACTGTACGTGTGTGATTTGAATGGCAAGAGCTAAATTATGCTTCTATCCAATATCCACTGATACATGCAGTTGAAATCTGCCTGATGCTTTAATCGCATGCTTCTGTATATGATGTGTTTGTTGATTCACTGGCAAACGATCCCAACAGTTCTAAGCACTGACATCCTAGCGCCTAGCTCCTAACTGATTGTTGCCCCCTGAATGAATGAATTGCCTTGGCATCTTGATTCATGAGTGACTGTTAACCTAGCATTGTGGTTCGTGACGAAATGCCTCAGCATTATACACCGACACTGGACAAGAATCTTGTAAATGTATACAATCATTTCAGTAACCCCGGTTGATTTCTTACTAACACACTTCGTTCTGTATACCTTTCTTGTGAACTCCTATGTCATTCTTTCTAATACCATGTACCAAGTATGTCTGACAGCAGCTCTACTCAAATACGAACAATACGACGAACAAAAAAACATATATACCCCAGGAAAGTAAAATTGTGAAATATAAAAAATACAACAATTTCCTCCCATTCACATTTTATTGAGAATCCTTGTGTCTCATATGCAAAACATTTCAGCTTGCATAAAGTTTTTAATATCTACACCTACATAGTACGGTACCCCACATACATGTTCATAGATCAGCATAATAGCAACCCGTTTCCACAGATTCGTTTGCCAAACCTTTTCTCAAACGAAAGGGACTGTTCTGTATGGTAACCGATCAAAATTTCATTCACAGTACAGAGAAGCAGTTCTATCAAAGTGATTTTGTATGTATGAGTTTACCAGAATCACCACCACCGCCCATGGTTGCTAAAGTTCATGACGTAAGTATGGGACATGATCAACGTCCTCTGTTTCAATTAAACCCACTAAAATCAACAATGGCGGCAATCCTGCCTAACATCCCACACAATCGCTTATATCCCATAAAAACTACTAAAACTAATTATTTCATACTTGACGTGGGATTGCAATCATGTTCAAAAGTATTATAGCATCAACTAACAACTGAATTTATAAACAATAATCTACTTTGATTTATAACACTAATAGTAAGCTCAATGGATTCCATTCCATTCCCTCTGACAAATACCGATTTGTTAACTACTAAAATGACATCAATAACATGTTAACCTACACAAGACTACCTACCTTCATCATTTCAGCTAGTGGTCAAAATTGTTAATAAATATGTCCTTATTACTTTCAGATTTCGCCAACAAAACAGATCTAGAAGAGCTAGAGCACTGTTTTCTATGGAACCTCGGATTATCCAGGATTGCCTTCTATCGGAGTCCTATCAATCTGTTCCTCTGAGTTTACCGCCACCACCACCCATGGTTGCTAAAGTACACGACGTGAGTACTGTGACATGATCAACCTCCTGCCACAAACCCACTAAAATCGACAATGACAGACTTGATGGCAATCCCGCCTAACATTAAAGCCATCCCATATAATCACTTATATCCCAGATAAAACTAAATATTACATTTGGTATTGCAATCCTGCTCAAAACGATTTTAGCATCGAAAATCCCATATATACATTCGCTCAAATCATATCTCGTCCCAAAATAACACACTAATAACCTACTTTGACTTATAATAATAACACTAATAGTAAGCAAAATGGATTCTGTTCCTCTGACATACACCAATTTTGTTAATTGTTAACCACCTTGAATCTTGATACCCACTTTACACATGTATGTTTTTACTTATTTCAACTAACTATAAACACTAATTACTATCCTTATATTCTAATCTAATTTTAATGATACTAACTTCAATTCATTTCAGTCATTATCTGAAACCATGATTGCTATGTCGGCATCTTGTAAAAAACGTACTAATCTAACCACATTAATAAAACCAAGTGGAATATACCCAGTGGAATAAACCCAGTAAAATATACCCAGTGGAATAAACCCAGTAAAATATACCCAGTGGAATAAACCCAGTAAAATAAATCTGGTGGAATAAACCTGGTGCAATAAACCCTGCAGGAGTATACTGTATACCCAGTGGAATAAACCCAGTGGAATAAACCCAGTGCAATAAACCCGGTAGAATAAATCCAGTGAAATAAACCCAGTGGAATAAACCCGGTGGAATAAACCCAGTGTGGTTAACCCAGTGGAATAAAGCCAGTGGAATAAACCCAGTGAAATAAACCCGGTAGAATAAACCCAGTGCCATAAACCCAGTGCAATAAACCCAGTGTGGTTAATCCAGTCACAGTGGAATAAACCTACCGTAGTAGAATAAATCCAGTGGAATAAACCCAATGGAATAAACCTAGTGAAATAAACCCACTAGAATAAACCTAGTGGAATAAACCCAGTGGAATATACCCACTGCAATAAATCCAGTCTGGTTAATCCAGTGGAGTAAACCTAGCGGAATAAACCCGGCAGAATAAACCCAGTGGAATAAACCACGATTTAAGACAAGTAACCTCATCTAAATTACTCTATAACCATTTTCACCCCTACTAACCCCATCATTCTAACCGCAGTAATAAGACGAAGAAATTCAAGGCGAGTCCCTCAATCCTAGCCTCGCCTCGCAGTGCCAAATTCAAGGGAGACGACTCTTTAGAAGAACGAGGCTACGAAACAAACCCAGAATCAGACGACGAATCGTTTAGGACCCAGGAGTTCTCCCTGATACCCACATCTCCCTCGAAGGAACGGGAGATTCCATTCGCAATAGGAAAGGTATCAGATCTGGCTTTTGTCTCGGCTAACCTTGTGTCACTGTCCACTGTCTGTTTGTTCTCTGCTTGCTAACACCGTTTTCAGTTAATGTATACCTGACATGTCACGGTGATCGTTTTCATTTTTTAGCAGCCGTGATCGTTGTTTTGCATTTCACTCAATTTGCATTCCTGAAATGAAAATGTAAGAATGATAACAAATAATTAAAAAGACAAAATACAATGTGTTTAATTTGTTGGTAAACATAATTCATATTGTTTAGTCCGCAACGAAGTACCCAATTTTAGTCGTCAAACTTCTTCAAATTGTGACGTTTTATTTACTTTTTTAGAACTTTTAATCAAATTTCTTGTGATATTTCTTGTGATAAGATGAGTGAAATGTCAATGGCAACAGAACTTTTCCGCCATAATTTATGATTTTGTTTGCAGAGTTGTTGTCCGGGTCATATGCTTGCCATCACATGACCTGA
>WNLI01163998.1:1718-13176 GCA_025802215.1 Wirenia argentea | reverse complement strand
CGGTATTGTACTCTTATTGTACCCATATAAACATACTCGTACTGGTATTGTACCCATTAGCAACCCATATAAACGTACTTGTACCGATATTGTACCCATATAAACATACTCGTACCGGTATTGTACCAAACATACTCGTACCGGTATTGTACCAAACATTCTCGTATCGGTATTGTACCAAACATACTCGTACCGGTATTGTACCAAACATACTCGTACCAGTATTGTACCCATATAAACGTCTCTCTGTATATTGTATCGTACCACAAATCTCTAGCCGTACCTAGTATTGTACTAGTAATGTACATGAAATGTTACAGTATATCTTACAGTGACGGTAGAGTGCTGTCAGCTGCATTCATGCAACTTCCCCCATGCAAGGAGAGGCCAGACTACTATGAAGTCATCAAATGTGCACATTCTATGACATCATGACTTCATGTGTATGGTATATGTTACAGTGATGGTAGAGTGCTCTCAGCGGCATTCATGCAACTTCCCCCTCGCACGCAAGGAAAGACCCCACTACTATGATGTCATCAAGTTATGTGCACAGTCTATGACATCATCACTTCATGTGTATGGTATATGTTACAGTGATGGTAGAGTGCTCTCAGCTGCATTCATGCAACTTCCCCCACGCAAGGAAAAGCCCGACTACTATGATGTCATCAAGTTATGTGCACAGTCTATGACATCATCACTTCATGTGTATGTCGTATGTTACAGTGATGGTAGAGTGCTCTCAGCTGCATTCATGCAACTTCCCCCACGCAAGGAAAGACCAGACTACTATGAAGTCATCAAAAAACCTATGGACTTCAAGAAAATCAAGGTTTGTAGTATTATTAGTTTGAATTTGCGAGTTTATATTCAGGCTTGGGTGGCTTTTTTTCTCCAAAAGCTTGTTTTTTTTGTCCAGGGCATGGCTACTTATTACATGCCTTGATCCACTAAGACCTGTGTAAAATAGACAGTGTTAGTCAGTTAGTTAAACCACTATATTCACTTTACGTCGTAATCCAAACTGCACGTAACTTGGTGGAGCGACTTTTAAAAAATCATCTAGAATACAAATTGCTTTGTCCAAAAACCCGGAAAATAGATATTTGGCATGTATAATTATGCAATATAACATTACTGACTTTACATGCAATGGAATTTTTAATAAAATGTGCATGTTTATTGATAATAAATTTTGTCCTGCTATTACAACATTGAATGTTTAATTAAAAACATGATATTTTCTGTTGTACGAACTACGATACTCAAGAAAAATGGGTGTGATTCTTCGACTTCTAGAATTTCTATAAATTTTACCAACACTACATCTACATCAGTAAATATTATCATTTGTTTCAGCAACGAATCCGCGATCACAAGTACCGCAACATTCGGGATATGGAAGGGGATGTTCTCATGCTGTGTAATAATGCACAGACCTACAATGTTGAGGGTTCATTGGTATGTCACTAGACAGTAGACATCATAGTTACATCCATATGTTCGAGGTGTACCTACATGGGTGTATCGTGTGTGTATGGGTAACCTACAAGATTGGGAAGAGGATGTTCTCATGTTGTGTAACAATGCACAGACCTACAATGTTGAGGGCTCATTGGTATGTCACTAGACAGTAGACATCATAGTTACATCCATATGTTAATCAGAGGTGTACCTACATGGGTGTATCATGTGTGAATGGGTAACCTACAAGATTGGGAAGGGGATGTTCTCATGTTGTGTAACAATGCACAGACCTACAACGTTGAGGGCTCATTGGTAAGTCACTAGGGTAGACACTAGACAGTAGACATGTCATAGTTACATCCATATGTTCACAAAACATGGAAGTGGATCTCTTGTGTAATAATGCACAGACCTACAATGGTGAGGGCTCATCGGTAAGTCTAGTGGTAGACGTGTCATACTTAGAGTTATATGTTAGAGGTGTGTATCATGTATGAATTGGTAACCTACGATATACTGTATGGAAGGGGATGTTTTCATGCTGTGTATCAATGCTCAGACGTACAATGTTGAGGGCTCATTGGTAAGTCACTAGACAGTAGACATCATAGTTACATCCATATGTTCGAGGTGTACCTACATGGGTGTATCGTGTGTGAATGGGTAACCAACGAGACATGGAGGTGGATGTTCTCATGTTAACAATGCTCAGACCTACAACGCTGAGGGCTCATTGGTATGCCTCTAGGGTAGACATGTCATAGTTACATCCATATGTTAGACAGAGGTGTACCTACAGCACATGGGTGTGTGAATGGGTAACCTACAAGATTGGGAGGGCGTGTTCTTAAGCTGTGTAACAATGCTCAGACCTACAACGTTGAGGGTTCATTGGTAAGCCTCTAGGGTAGACATGTCATAGTTATAGCCATATGTTAGACAGAGGTGTACCTACAGTACATGGGTGTATCATGTGTGAATGGGTAACCAACGAGATATGGAGCGGGATGTTTTCATGCTGTGTGTAGCAATGCTCAGACCTACAACGTTGAGGGCTCATTGGTAAGCCTCTAGGGTAGACATGTCATAGTTAGAGGCTTAGAGCCATATGTTAGAGGTGTACCTACATCATGATATCATGATGTATCATGTGTGAATGGGTAACCTACAATATTTGGAGGGGGATGTTCTCAAACTGTGTAACAATGCACAGACCTACAATGTTGAGGGCTCATTGGTAAGCCTCTAGGGTAGACATGTCATAGTTACATCCATATGTTAGATAGAGGTGTACCTACAGTACATGGGTGTATCATGTGTGAATGGGTAACCTACAAGATTTGGAGGGGGGTATTCTCAAAACTGTGTAACAATGCACAGACATACAATGTTGAGGGCTCATTGGTATGTCTCTAGGGTAGACATGTCATCGTTACATCCAGATATTAAAGGTGGACATAGGTCATGTTAATGGGTAACCTACGAGACATGGAAACTCATGTTGTATAACGCTCAGACCTACAATGTTGAGGGGTTACTCGTTACTCCTTGACTACCGGCACTATCATATGCCATGTGTTTTTAACGTGCCATTACATCTTTGACAATCCAGGAGTGTAGCCCTGCCAGTACAGTAGTTAGCTCCATATTTTAGAGTTGTACCTACATATGTATGTCGTGTGTGTGAATTGGGGTGCGCTCCTGTGATATGTGTATGATATTTGTACCCTAGTACTACACACTGACTGAAATCTTGATGTAAAACTCTCAATTGATTCTGCATTTTCAATAGATAGCCATTGTTGGCTTTCTTATACCTATGTAGTTCCAAAGAGTAATAATTCCTTTTCCTGGTGGTATATAAAAGTGTATCCTTACAATCAAACGTGTCTTTAGTAAATAACCTTAACCATGACAACATGATATGCCACAGATCTATGAAGACTCCCTGGTGCTCAAGTCTGTCCTGATGAACGCTCGTGAAAGACTCGAAAAGGCCGGTGGTGCCGTGCCGTCTGATGATGACAGTGGCAGTGACGACGAAGGACAGGAGGATGGGACGAAGGACGAGGGGAAGGATGAGGGGAAGGACGAAGGAGGGGAGGACGAGATGGCGCGGGACGATGATGAGGATGCGTCAAGTAAGTGGGATATGTGTTACGATGGGTAGAGGGGATGGGGGGAAAACGAAGGGCAGGTTAGGGAAGGAAGAGTGGAAGAATGAGGGGAAGCAGGATGGGAAGGAGGATGGGAAGGACAAAGGAGAGGAAGAGATAGGGCGGGACTATGATGAGGATACTTCAAGTAGGTGGATAGGAACGGGGAGGGCGCGAAGGACAGGGGCAAGGTGAGGGAAGAGAGGGAGGAAGGAGGGGAAGAGGAAATGTCACGGGGTGATGATGAGGATGCGTCAAGTAAGTGAGATATGTTAGACAAGGGATAGAGGATGGGGAAGGCACAAGTGGGGGACAATGAAGGGCAGAGGGGAGGGGTGAAGTAAAATGCGAAGGAAGAAGGGAAGGACAATGGAGAGGAGATGGCGCGGGATGATGACGAGGGTGATTCAAGTAAGTGGATATATGTTACACATGGGTGGAGGGGAGTGAGAGGGAAGGAGGAGGTGTAAGTCATGTTACGAGTTGTCCATACTACTGTCTATTGGTCTAAACCCAACTATTGCTTTTATTTCATAGATCAATCAAGCCACCCATTAAATCACGGTGGCGGTTTGATTGGACAGATGTCACATCTGTCCCGTTATGCCCGAGCAGTGAATATCAAAAAGTCAGGTCACCTCCACCTGTTGTGACTAGTGATTACTAATTAGATTAAAGACGTTAAAGATTTTATTAAATATTTCGTGCATAAAAGTAATGTAAAGTGTGGCATTCACACGCTTTATTTTAGGACCCCACGATCCACCAAATGTCGGTCTTACATCATGCCTGTATGGGGGAATATGTAAGCAAAGCATGAAACGTATAGCAAACTCTATAAGTATAATAATTATATGCACGACTTCACTTCCAAACCTATAAATTACTGTTATGTGTTTATGTTTATAGGTGTCTATTTGTATTGACAGGACGCTACCAAGGAAACAAAAAAAACCACAATTTAATTATTTGGATATTGCACCGGCTGGTTTTCGAACCCTCAACCTTGGCATTTCAAATTCTACATGATATTCCCAATTACCCACCCTACAGTTGCCTACTGTTATGTAATGGTGACCTTGACCTTATGTTCCAGGTACATCCAGTCGACCAAAGACACCTCGTGATCTCCCAACTAGCTCCAGAAAGGTAACGTACCCTTTCTCTTACAGACCTAGTAGTTATATGTGATTTCAGTCTTTGGGTTCATGATAGAGTTTGACAATCCTGCTTTATGCTGTGGTGTCTGCTCCGCATATGTTTTTGATGTTTTCCATCTACCATGATGTACTTCGTCACAAGTCATCTACTCCATATTGTTGAACCAAGGCCAGGGTTAGCGCTACCTTAAAATTTTTTACCACTTTTAAGTGTAAGTGTCGGGTTCTGATAGGACTATGAATTGTGTTGGCTTTCTACTCTCTTCAGATCAGATAGAGATAGAGATACAGAGTACATTTCTGTATGTAGGATTTTCACATACGTATTCGTTTTGGTCATTTGGTACATTAGTGTATACTCCCATATTATTTTGCTCCTTTAAAATGTGGAAAAAAATCTAACAATTACCAGTATTCAGTACTGTCCACTACCTACGCCACAAAGAGTTCAGATTCACGTCTCTGTAACCACTAACCAGATGTTGATTCGGTGGTGAACTACGCCATAATTTGTGACAGCCATTACTTATTCCACCTAACTAATCATGCCAGCAATTTGCGAAATACTCCACAGTGTTGCATACACGTACTACCATATACTTGTACCATGGAATCGTGGATTTATTTGGATGAATGAGATTTCAAATGCCCCAGTTCCTATAGTAATGCCACTATAGACCTAGAGTATGATGACTAACGATTGACCGTCAATGGCCGCCCTAGGGCTATGTAGTCAATAATCAATACCAACCATATATGGTACACCTGTCATATCATCACTACTATTGCCATTAACACAATTTGAGAATTAACGATGCTTGGTGCTTCACGTTCTTTCCAATGTGTCATAATTAATAATGTAATGTTACAATAATTATGAACCAAATCCATCTTATCTGTCATTTTCCTATGGACCCGACCTGAATTGTGACGTGACGTGGAATGGGGTCGGGTCATGTATTTGTGTCATGGCATCAACATCCTAGTCAACAGGGAATGTTCAGTCTTTAAACCAGAATTGAAACGTCACTGAGTTTTTGGATATGTTAGGCAACAACATTACACAATATGTTACATTAATTTTGGCCTAATTTCCATTCCATTGTCTATCGTTATGGCCTTTAATGTGAAACTAGGTCCATGACATTGGGCTGCTTAAACAGTATTTAGGCATTTATTGGGAAAAACTGTGTTACTACAGGCGACATGTCAAATTGATGTACAAGTGCAAAATTCATGCTCATGTAGCCAGGCTAACCCATTATAATTAGGAAATTACTGCATGGCCGCCATGGAATTAAACAAAAAATTCTTTCTTCTTTCTGTCTGTCAGTATATCATGCAGGAGAGCAATAATTTGGTGTTTCAGTTCTGGTTTAACACCCCACGGTTGATTTTGTATGTGGAAAGCAAGTTTCAGTTTCGTTTAAATTCCTGATGAAAGATTTGATTTATTCAAATGTTCTCTGAAAGGTCGATCAATGAATGAATCTAAAGAAATTATACAATAAATGTATTATATATTATACATGTACTGTACAAAGTATAAAGTATTAATTGTCATTTTATTATACTATAATACAGTATAGTACTTAATAGAAGTTAATACAGTATAGTAATTAAGTGTAAAATTGCTAAATCATGCATGAAATATGCACGTCCTTTGATACTAGAGTGAGGTGTAATCTAAACTTTCTACTATATTACATAACAAAAGTATAAAACAATCCAGGTCATGTAGTTCTTGTATATCATAGTATATGTACAGCAGGTAATATTTTGTAATATGTAATTTTACGCAACATTATGATTTATGATTTCAGTATTAGTTTTGTCTACTGGTATTATGCTTAATTTAGTATCACAAAGTCCCAATATTATGACTATTAGTTTTGACAATTGGTTATTTAATATTAACATTTATTAATAAACATGGATATTACATATGTATATCTATTCAATCGAATAGTCCACATAGATTTATCAGGAATTAATTTTGAATGACATGGATGTTTAATAAACGGTAGCTGTGTTACGTTATATCCCTAGGTCATGTATAATACGTACTAACCTAGTCCTAGTTATTAGTCTGACTATAATAAACCGATTATAGGTGGAATATTACGCCAATCTCAGTCGTTGCTACAGTGCGATCGACTGGCAATTACATTCTTGTTAATAATGTTAACTATTAATGATTCAAATTAGTGGATTACATGTGATATATATAATAATGGATATATTTACAGTAATAATTTTCTTGATAAATTTACAGAAACTCATGTCATTGCTCAAAACGAAAAATCTTTTACGTCGCTTTTAATTGTCAACTATTGTTGTAATAAATTCCAATGATTGTCTAACAGAAATAACATTTTTGTTTTCGAAAAAATGACACGGTTTGAGTTTTGAGCAACGAAGATGCTGTACAATATAGCTAGACTAAGCTAGTGTATAATACATGTGTTTACATATTATAGGACTACTCTATAAAACTTTACAATGACGCACATGTCTATGGAGAGCGTATCTAGTGTAACTATGGAATCCATATCACGGAATATGAGCTACACGACCACAGAAATCTCAAACCACACAATAATTTCACCGTTTCACCCCAAAAACTCTATAGCTTTCATAGTAATACAAAACACTTTCATAGCGCTTGCTGGATTCGGTTTAATTTTAGGAAATTTCGGAAACATTCTTTCAATTATGATTCTGAGTCACCAGGATATAGGTCACATGCCCACAAAGATATACCTGATCGCGTTGTCAGTGGTGGATCTATTGTGTCTCGATCTGGCAACTATAGAGCAGCTGAACACCCTAACCAGTATTGATATCCTCACAGTACATGATACCATATGTAAGTTTGCTGTATTCATGAGTCACGCAGTATTGGGCATGTCTTACTGGATCCAGGTATCCATCTCGGTCGACCGATGCATCGGGATCACTTTTCCGTTAAAATATCGTGCAATAAAACGGAAACATCGTGCTGCTGTTATCGTGGGTATTATTCTGTTCTTTCTCGCATTCGCTAGCCCGGCGTTGTATTATATAGAAATTCTCTACCTTGAAAATGGTGCGACACATTGCCACGCGAAGAACTATGAATTTTATATCTACATACGGTTGTATTGGTCGTGGATTGATCTGACACTGTCGTTTATTCTACCGTTTGTAACGATGGTGTTCTGTAGTGTGGTGATGATCCATCACCTGTCGGCCACCCGCCGCGCCATTGGAGCTACCACCAATGAAGAGGCTGAAAGAACCGCGAGAAAAACTACCAAACTTTTCATAGTGTTGAATGTAGTGTTTATTGTGACAAATTTGCCAAAACGTGTGGTGTTTGTGTATGCGAATATCGGAGAAAAGATCCGAGATGTGCATCATTTCATCTGGTTTGCGACGTGGCTGTTGATGTTTTATAATCATGCGGTGAACTTTATCTTATACATTCTTCATGTGGCAAAGTTTCGTGTGATTTTAAAACTGTTGATTTGTCGCTGTTGTACAACTGTGGATATAGCTAAAGGGGACGTTCAGAGTCGTGAAGATGTGGTATGTACAGTATAACATATATACATTTATTGAGTGCAGATAGTAAAAAATATCGTCAGGTGACGCTATAGAAAAAATATACAAAAATGATTTACAAATGATAAAACAGACAAGGAAATGGACAAAATATGTATGTACAAAGTGTTGAGAAATATCATCTATGAGAAATAATGAATTGCCAAGAGAAAGAGATGAGTTTTAACTGAAGATTGGAAGGTAGTGAGATTATAACATGATCTCTGATGTCGGGGGAGGGAGTTGAACCATTTCGGAGCAGCCGATGACACGGTTTGGTATCCAAAATTAACATATTTTGTATTAGGTGCATAGCAGGTGAAACGGGCAGGGGTTTGGAGTGATAAGATCTTGAAGATACATAGGAGCAGAGCCATGGATACATTTGATTGCCGTGGTCATGGCCTTGTGCACAATTTGTTTGCTAAAGTTCCCCTTGATGACACTGTTTTATAATGTAAAAAGGGCGTCATCAGGTACATGGGAGGACGCGTCATCGTGAGGGAAAGGGTTAAGGTGCTCATCTAGTCGGTTCTCAATGATTTCAATGTTTTCTCCCGAGATCTCAAGATTTGGATCCACTACTGGCATCAGTGGCATGTCTTTCATTGGTTGATGCACCACTACTGCATTCTGTACTTCATCATCAGAGTGAGCAGGCTTAGTATCGCGCTCAAGCACAACCATAGTCGCCATACGTAACTCAGTGTTCTCTGCCCGAAGACAACCAACAGTATCCTCAAGTTCTACAATACGCTGTTCATGCCCATCTATCTCCTCTAGTTGCTCTCTCACTTGAGTACAAAGAGTATTCTCAATCAGGGCATCCGCCTCGTCGTTGGATTGGTTAGATCGGTGACCACATTCACAACACACCATATTCCGCAATGATGTCAACATGAATTTTGGACGTTTGATAGAATCCTGAACCTCGTCCGGTGATATTTTCTTTCGTAATGCAGCAGTGAGTTGCGTCCAGAATCGTGGCACATCATGAGGGTTGTTAGTGGGAAAGTGTGGTCGTACCTCAAAGCGTTTGTAGAGGTAAATGAGTGCAGGCGGCATTGACCTAAGCGGTGGGTCGTCCAACCTCACAATGATCACTCGTTTTCTCATCTTGATCGCCATCGTCAACTCGTAATTAAGCCACGGGCTACGGATGAAATTGGTGGAGAGAATTAGGAGTACAGAGTCGCTCGTTTCCATAACTCTACAAATAGCATCCATAATTATTTCTCCAGGAAGAAAATCATCCTCTCCAGTGATAACAGAAAATCCACGCTCTGTGAGACCGGGTTTGATTTGTTGCTGAACAATCTCTCGGTCAGTGTAGCTGGACAGAATGAAGATTTTGCTTTTGGTAACTTTAAAAAGACAATATATTCCACTGATGCTGTAGTATTTTGTACAGATATCAACTTGGCAGAGATATATCTTCATATATGGAAGGAAGAATAAATAGTATTTTAAGAGTGCACAATTTTTGTAGGAAATCACAACAAGAAGCATTGTGACGATCAATAATGACAAGACTGCGCCAACTATGGCAACAATGAAAACAAGGCTATTCCCAGATGTGACACCAGTCGTACAATTGGTTATGTCATTCAGATTGATACTCAGGATTGGTGGCGTTGTGTCAGGGTCGCTTGCATCAGTGGATCGTAAGACTGTACATAATTCCATGATTGACAGATTCGTTGCATTATGAAATATAATTTTATGAGAAGTTATTAGATTCCAAAAAATCCTGCGTCCATTGTCTCTCATTTTTCCATTTATGCAAAATTCCTCTTGTCCTCCCAAATGTTTATTTGATAAATTTGTAATCATATAACCATTAAGCGTGAGTTTTTCTAAGTTTGGCATATAATCCCAAACAATTTTGACCTGACTAGTGCCATCATGAATGTCCACTATTAACTGAGTGACATTTCGTACTGATCCTCTGCCGAAGGTGTTGTTCATGTGATGAACTCGTACTGATCCTCTGCCGAATGTGTTGTTCGTGTGATGAACACAGTATCCGTGTACACCATCAATGTTAAATGTATGTGTACATTGTCTAGGACAGTCTATTAACCATTGGTGCACTTGTGATCTGGCAGCATCACAACTTATCGCAGTTGTTGGTATTTGAAGAAATGTCGCACACAGTAGAGATATGAATATTGTCTTCATTTTGTCAAAGAGTTGTTTCGTTTCAGTTTCATTAATAGTCACTAAATGTACATATTATTTGACTTGTTTCTCGTATAGCTGTTCCGTATCTATTTGTTTCATGGATGAAGTTTTATTCACAAATTGTATGGATCAAATAACGTACAGGTAGCGGGAAACGTGTCCATATAGGCTATTCCTTTAATAACTGTGCAGCAGTGAGCAGTCCACTTCATTTGTTGTTCCTTCTGTGGCTCCTGGCAAACAAAATCAAGAACTATAGTAAATATTATGTAAATAAATAATAATGATACACTGTATTTTCTGACGAACTGGTCATATTACTGGTCATGTATATTACAGTATAATGGTATGAAAATAATAACCTAGAGGAAAACAATACTAGGCAAGAATAACTAAGTTTGTAGAGCATGTGATGGAGTTACATTGATTTTGGTCAAGGGCATGGATTCAGCTCTCCGATAGTCCGATCCTGGACAAATGACAACTTCCCTTGCACAGCCATAATATGTGAACTTGTGATGGCAAAAGATATCCTAAAGTGCGACTGTATACATACACTGTACACAGTATAAACTTTAAAATAGATATGAAATTATAGTTTCAGTTAACTTAATGTTCGGTATATAGAGTAGGATTTTGGTCATAAGTACCCAATTTTATTCGCGTACTCTTAGTTGTATAAATAGATCCTCTCTCAAAATTCGCTTGAACAATCTATACGAGAGACAGTGACCTCCATGGACGCAGGAGATAGATTGACCTACATACAATCGGTCTATCATTGCCCATATGTCCTTTAACACCTTCATTGCCAGTGTACCGAAGAAGTCACATGTATGTACTCACTGATTAGTCACATGTATGTACTCACTGATTAGTCACATGTATGTACTCACTGATTAG
>WNLI01163887.1:0-14621 GCA_025802215.1 Wirenia argentea | reverse complement strand
TTCCGAACCACAACCATATACCAGAATTATAAAAGGCCGCAGTCTTTGAGGTTGTTTTTGATGATGACGTCTGTAACCACAATCATGTTTTTTATGAAGGCATGTGTTACTACCCTAATGTACCTTTCTGAACTCCAACATACCACTTATATGATACCAAACCTACCCGAACTAGAAAAGGCCGCAGTCTTTTAGGTTGTTTTTGATGATGACGTCTGTAACCGCATCGAAAACAAACTGTACGTTGTTAGGGTTCGCCATTTTTTTTATTAAAGTCATGTGATACTACCCTAATGTACCTTCGGAAATTGAGGAGGAGTTAGAGAAGTACTGTTGGCATATAATGCTGACTAATGCTTCTCTTTCTAAAATTCTAATAACGGTCCATGGATGGTCTGGGGTGTTTCTTTCTGGCCATCCCATTTTTAGGGTCGTAATCCGTGAACTTTGACCACTAAGATCTTGTGGTCTGAAACGGCTAGGGAGAAGTGTTCCATACATACCATAATGCTACTAAACGTACCCGAACTAGAAAAAACCGCAGTCTTTGAGGTTGTTTTTGATGATGACAACCATGATCTCATATTTTTATGATATCATGCGTTATTACCCTAATGCACCTTTCAGAATCCCAACATACCACTTATATGTTACCATACATACCTAAACTAGAAAAGGCCGCAGTCTTTGAGGTTGTTTTTGATGATGACGTCTGTAACAGCGTCAAACACGAACTGCACGTTGTTGGTATCGGTCGCACACGTGAAATGCGTATAGATTTCTTTTGTCTCCTTTTTCTTATTCAGATTTTCAAACTGTAGTTGGATATAGGCAGCCGCTTCTTCGTACGTGTTTGCTCCTGGAATGTATAGCAGAAAACATCAGAATTACAGTGCTAGACAGTACACCAAAACAAAAGTATTTTATCATCATGTCCATCACTGTAAATTTGCAATGGTCCATGCCTGATCCAATTGTTGCCTCCTCCATAGAATAGATTCCGTACCTCTATAGACCCATGCCATAGCGTCACGTGTACCTATTTGGTTACAGGATGATTCCGAGAGCACCCAGGGATCTAATACACGATTCATCTACGCCTAGGGACATGTTCCTCGCATAGCCGTAACATGTGCCTAGGCCAGTGAAGTCAAGCTCTCTAAACTCGTAAAAAGGAGTTTGAATAGATATACGCAGAACATCCTCTTTCCCAACATGATCAGCCAGTTGATACGCTATATTTGTCGCAAGTAACAGCCTTACAATTGCTAATGCAGTATGCTCCCTATACACGAGCGTAGGAATAAGTTAGTAAACAACCTACACTTGGTGCGAATTAATATCTGCTTGCACCCCATCACAGATTGGAGCAGGCAGCCCGATGACATGCACTTTGTATATGTCCATATAAGTATGATTTTTAATGCCATTCAAATGTAAATTACATTTTGACACACATGTAGACTGTACTGTAACATAGAAAGTTATAGCTGAAGGCGATATCACAATGTTAGTGCAGTCACAATAATCAGGATGTGAAAGTATTGAGAATTGGAGTAAAAGTGGAACTGTCTATTACAATACGGATTTGTTCCAATTGTTATCGCAGGCATTTCAGATATTTCAAGCGAAATATAAGTGACGATTAAAGTTAGTGCAAATTGCACTAGCATCAAAACAAATATATAAATGTTTGCAAATTAAAATTCTTTTCTACATGGACACGTGTATAAAACTAATGTACACATGTATGTATACAACATGTATAGTACCCTATTATACACATCACGTATACAATTACAACAAATGGATTTAAATAAAAAGTTTCACGAACCAGAGAATTCAGGGAAACAGATAGTGAGAGGTGATTTCTTGATCTTTTCCTCGAATAGATCCTTCTTGTTGAGGAAGAGAATTATAGATGTGTCCGTGAACCATTTGTTGTTGCAGATGGAATCAAACAGTTTCATGGACTCCATCATTCGGTTCTGGGGAAATTCCATATATTTAGCAATGTTTAATTGGGTATTTTCCATGGGCAATTTCAATCTAATATTGAAGAAGACTATTATGTACAGATGTAGATGTGTCCGTGAACACATTGTTGGAGAGTGAATCAAACAGTTTCATGGACTCCATCATTCGGTTCTGGAAAAATTCCATATATACTGTATATCAATGTTTAATTGGGTATTTTCCACTGGCAATTTCAGTCAAATGTTGAGAAAGAGAATTATAGATGTGTCCGTGTACCATTTGTTGTTGCAGATGGAATCAAACAGTTTCATGGACTCCATCATTCGGTTCTGGGAAAATTCCGTGACATTGATATTTTATTTGGGGATTTTCCATTGGCAATTTCAATCTAATACTGAAGAAGATCATTATACATGTCACATGTGTCTGTCTGTGAACCATTTATGGTTACACATGGTATCAAAGTTTCATGGTCTCCGGTTCTGGGGAAATTCCATACATTTCATTAATAATTTTCCAATAAAAAAATTGAAAATTCCACTAACAAATTATTGCAGACAATCATCCATGTGTTTGTGAACCATTCATTCTTGTTGCAGATGGAATCAAAGAGTTTCTTGGACTCCATCATCCGGTTCTGGGGAAATTCCGTAAATGTTATTGGATTATCTGGGACTGGGTATTTTCCAGTGGTAATTGCAGTAAAATGTTGAAGAGAATTATAGATATGTCTGTGAACCATTAATTTTGTTGTTGAGATGGAATCAAACTCCATCATCCAATTCTGGGGAAATTCCAGGATTTAAATAATATTTGTTTGGGTATTTTCCACTGAAAATTTTCAGTGAAATATTAAGAGAGAATTATAGATGTGTTGGTGAACCATATGTATATATTGCAGATGGAATCAAACAGCTCATGGACTCCATCATTCGGTTCTGGGGAAATTCCATGACGTTTTATTAGTATATCTGGGTATTTTCCATTGGTAATACAACTCATCAACTCAACTATCAATGTGTCTGTGAACTTGTGAACCATTTTGTTGTTGCAGATGGAATCAAACAGTTTCATGGACGTAAAATTTGCGTCAGAATCCCCTAAAAATTTGCGTAAATTCACTAAAACATCATCCTGTTCTGGGGAAATTCCATGACATTTTATTGGTGTTTTTCCACTACAAATTTGGAAAATTCCACAAAGAAATTATTGCAGACAATGTGTATATGAACTATTTGTTGTTGTTGCAGATGGAATCAAACAGCTACATGGACCATCATTCGGTTCCATGAATTTTATTGGTGTTTTTCCACTACAAACTTGGAAAATTTCATAATTAAATTATTGCACATAATTATGCATGTGTACGTGAACCATTTGTTGTTGTTGCAGATGGAATCCAACAGCTTCATGAATGCCATCATTGGGTTCTGGGGAAATTCCATGACATTATTGATATTTTATTGGAGATTTTCCATGGTAAATTTCCATTATTAAATTAGTGAAATGAGATATAGATGTGTCCGTGAACCATTTGTTGTTGGAGATGGAATAAAACAGTTTCTTGGACCCCATCATTCGGTTCTGGGGATATTCCACGACATTTTATCAGTGATTTTCCATTATAAATTTGGAAAATTTCATTACGAAATTACTGCAGACAATCATACATGTGTTATTGTGTTTGCAGATTGTTGCAGATGGAATCAACAGCTTCATCAACATCATTCGGTTATGGGGAGATTCCATCGATTTATTGGTATCTATTCGGGACTTCGGGTATCTTCCGCTGGAAATTTAAGTAAATTGTTGGGGAGAGAATTATAAAAGTGTCCCTGAACCATTTGTTGTTGCAGATGGAAATTATGGAATCAAACAGTTTCACGGACTCCATCATTCGGTTCTGGGGAAATTCCATACATTTTATTAGACGTTGATCAATAGACTGGCGAGGAAACGCCGTCTATTATGGCGTGTATAATAGGAATTATAAAATAATTATATTTTAATTATAAATACCGACCATCTCTTGGTCCTCGGCAAGTGTGAGGTCGTATTCACTCATGGCAACGATGAAGATGATCGCCGTGACTCCCTCAAAACAGTGGATCCATTTCTTTCTCTCGTTCTTTCTCTCGTTCCTTCTCTCGTTCCTTCTCTCGTTCTTTCTCTCGTTCTTTCTCTCGTTCTTTCTCTCGTTCTTTCTCTCGTTCTTTCTCTCGTTCTTTCTCTCGTTCTTTCACTCGTTCTTTCTCTCGATCTTTCTCTCGTTCTTTCACTCGTTCTTTCTCTCGTTCTTTCTCTCGTTCTTTCTCTCGTTCTTTCACTCGTTCTTTCACTCGTTCTTTCACTCGTTCTTTCACTCGTTCCTTCTCTCGTTCTTTCTCTCGTTCTTTCTCTCGTTCTTTCTCTCGTTCTTTCACTCGTTCTTTCACTCGTTCCTTCTCTCGTTTTTCTCTCATTCTTTCTATCGTTCTTTCTCTCGAGTCTTTGGCCCCCGACAATGCCTTTTATAACTAGCTATGAGCCTATACACACTAAGTAATTTTCGCAAAAATGCGCAAAATTTGCAAAAAAATCGCAACAAATTTGCCAAATTTCACGTAATTTTCGCAAAAATTCGCAAAAATTCGCAAAAATTCGCAAAAATTCCCAAAAAATTCCCAAAAAAGTGAGGGAATGTGTGTGGTGAGTATTTGTATTCGTTGCAAACTTGTTAAATGATGACATTTATAAAATAACACAACACAAACCATCTCTTGGTCCTCGGCAAGCGTGAGGTCGTATTCACTCATGGCAACGATGAAGATGATCGCCGTGACTCCCTCAAAACAATGAATCCATTTCTTTCGCTCGGATCTTTGGCCCCCGACATCAAACATTCTGTGCACAAATGTTTACATGTAAATAAAAAGAAATCAACAAAAACGATTGCAACTCATTCTGCAGGTCACAAATTTCAGCAATGGAATTGATTTGCTGTGATGATCTCCCCTGTCAAGAAAATGCAGAAAATACAGAACACTGCAGCTAAACTCATCCTTCACAAAGGCAAATATGAACATGTGACCCCATTCCTACAAGAACTACCCTGGCTTCCTATCATACAGGAATTCTGGAATATGCGTGTACTTCATGGGATCCGCAAGTCCATCATAATCGGGTCCATGTTGACAGACTACAGGCCATCTAAAACAAATGTGCGCGGTTTGCCTGTAATGACTGGCGCCGCACTACCAGTGTTTCCAAATTGACTGAAAGCTTAGGATGGGAAAGCCTGCAAGAACGCAGAGCCAGAGCACGTTTGTCTATGATGTACAATATTGTCAATTCTCACGTTGATATACCGATGTCATTTTTACCCCACACTCCTTCGACACATGCTACGAGGTCCAGGCCAGCCTGAGATTCTTATTGCCTCACTGTAGGTTGAATGTCTATCAAAATAGCTTTGTTCCGGCAACCATCAGTTTCTTGAATTCCTTACATGCATCAGTAACAACTGCAGGAAGCCTTAATACCTTCCAGGAACATATTGCTGCTGTGTGCCTGACCAACAATTAGTCCTATGTATTTTTAGCTGCACTTTTCTTTTCTTCTTTTTTGTTCCTTTTACTTTTATCTCGCTCTTTTTTTCGCACTTCACCAAAAACATCGCGATAATACTCACTTGTGAGGAATGCGAATGCGATTATATTACTCAAGGTACTATATTCATTTGCACCACAGTAGGCTACATAAAAGGCATCATAATAGAAAATGAACAGTGTGCTGGCCAAAATCGTTAATTGTGACGTCATAAAAACAAGAATACATAAATGACCTCATCTTTGTCATTTTAGTCATTTGCATTGGAGATAACATATTAACATAATCTGATCTAAGACCTTTGTGTAACAAGTAACCAATTTTTTGTTTAATAATATTTTATTAAAAAAATATAGACAATTGAAATGGGATTGGGCAGTAGCTTCAAGCTCAAATTTGCAAATTTGCCCTCTCCCAGTAACCAGTGGTATACAATTGGTTGTAAAAGATATAAACCCTGATTTCACTGTTGAAGTTGGGTCTCCGTAGCTCAGTTGGTAGAGCATCAGTCCGGTTAACTGAAGGTCGTGGGTTCGGGTCCGTCGGAGGCACTGTTTTTTTTTCAGCGAAATTTAATACCATTAACCAGTATAATTAATAATTACGACACTCACTTGAAATGTAGGTCTTTGAATGTGAAGTGAGTTTCTACTATACCAGTTGTTTTGACTCGGGTACGTAAAACATCTTGTTCAGTTGGAACATAATCGGGTAGGGAAATACGGTCTAGGGAACTCAGGTAGCTGGAAGGATATTGGTACATGAATGTGGTCATTTGTCAAGTAGAGAAATATATAGTCAGATATCTGGACAGTTAGTGGTACATGAATCATGATAATATGAACATATAGCATTAATAGCATACGAGACACGTAAAGAAGAAGAATACGTAGTGTGTGGGCGGATAGCTCAGTCGGGAGTGCGTCTGAATTGTAAGCAGGTTGTGTGAAAAAAATTTCCGAACCAGCAAAACAGGAATTTGAGTACTGTGTTGTAGGGGCCTGCTAGCGCCTTAGCAACGAATTTCCCAATTACTTTCTACACCCGTTTGAGATTCAGTAATGCGTAAAAAGATGGTACATAAATGGAACACGTAGTAGTCAGGTAGGTAACTTGTGTAGCTGGAAATAAATATTGAAAATAAATAAGTCTTTCATTCTACTAACTCATCACAGTGGTCGAATGGTCTTAGGCGATGGTAGTACGCTGCTAAACCGATCATGATTCATTGTACCCACTGATGTTATTGTTTACTCAGAAATTAAGGTTGGATAGACTTTCCTTCATGCACCCAGCCATCATCTGAGAAAGTCCGAGAGCAGACTGCTCCACACCTGTGTCTTGTCCAGGCTGCTTTTGATTCGGCTGTATACAAAAATATTAATGTTGCATCAATGCAATATCGGATCAATTGATGCAACATTAATATTTTTGTATACAGCCGAACAGAGTCCATGAACTTGGATAAGCTCATTAGCAACAGTTACTGTTATTAAGTAACTAGTACTTATTAAGTCAATATAATACTATCAGTACTCACTACTCAGCTGAATCATTGAGCTGGTATTCTCGTGACCGAGTAAAGCATTCCTGGACGCCACCGTCCTTCCAAAGTCGTTTCATTACACTGGCAAGATCACCCGACATCTCTCCTTCGTCTGCGTTACCCGCGAGAGCGAAAAGTTGGCGCGCATCTTCCTGTATGGGGGAGATAACACACCATATTATAAGTACATGAATATGACCAAAGAATAGTCTGTAATGAGTAGGCTATTCATGATAACTTCGCCAACTACTGTGCGTCCAAACTGTCTTCCTAGATCCTCACAATGGCAAGGTCAATCTCACCTTCATCGGCGCTACCCGCGAATGCGAAGAGTTGGCGCGCATCTTCCTATATGGGGGGATAACACACCATACAGATATGACCAAACACAAGTAGGTAGTTACGATTGTTCTTAAGTTCAGTTAACCAAATCGTCCTTCCAAAGTCAACACACTGGCAAGGTCACCCGACATCCCTACCTCGTCGGTTTTACCCGCAAGTGCAAACAGGCAAATTAGGCACAGATACAGATATGACGACACGTATGTAGTCACGAATCTTACGATGGTTCTTAAGTTCTCAACGTTCGATTAACCAAACCATCCTTCCAAAGTCGTTTCATCATGCTGGCAAGGTCATCCCGACATTTCCCCTTCAGCATTCATACATGGGAGAAAACACACTTTATACAGATCTATATGACCAGATAAGTGTTGAAGTAGGTACTCCAGTAACTCCACCAACCAAAAAAACAGTGACTGTGGCTAACATCATGACATGCTGGCACAACATGGGAGGAAAAACACATACATTATTATAAGCATAACTATTTTAGTAGAAATAAAACTGGGTCGAAAACAGAGCCTTCGGGAACTCCAGCGAGACATAATATTATCATAGACAGCTCTACTGTATATGATCATAACCATTGTAGAACTCTGGCTAAGCCCTGTGACACACATCATAGACAGTTATATGATTATAACAAACAACTATAGACCCCTGAGGATTAGGAAGTCATATGTGACACACAATATCATAGACCGTTGATCGATATACATGATCATAACAAAGTTCCATATAACAGAACCCGCCATAATGGATCAATGCCCTAAGGTCTATACAATAATCCCCTAGTGTTAATTAAACGGAAACCCTTGTAGTATAAATCCAATATCATACCAATTATATTACCTGCCTTGATGTATGGGGATATTAGTGACGCTATATCGGCTATACTGGGTGATTCTATATGGCGTGAAGCCGTGAACTGCTTACGGACATGAATATGTCATTATTAGGCCAGATTTTTTGATTGAATATAATGTTAATCTATTATCATTATGGATAATTTAAAAGCAATTATATGAAAATTTATAGATCAAGATCACCAAGATCAATGTACTGAATGTAGGGTTAGTGTTCTTCTCACTGGTCTTGTGTCCATTCAAAGGTCAATTTTGTTAATTATTCATGTAATTTTGAAAAAGATTAATCAGCTGCCAATTGCCAAATGAATTTGTTTAGTAGAAAGCTAAATATTTTATCATCATTTGACAGTTTTGACAATTGGCACGAAGGTTTTCAAGATGGCGGCGTGCAAGACAGTACTACAACTCCGCACAGCTGCTTGCCTTATACAAGTCACAAATCAGGCCATCGATGGAATACTGCAGCCATGTCTGGGCGGGGGCACCAATTTCTTCCCTCCAACTTCTCGACCGCATACAAGCCAAAGCAATCAGACTCATAAGTGACCCAAGTCTAACTGACTCACTGCAAACCCTATCTCACCGCAGAAACGTATCAGCGCTCTCAACATTCTATAGATTCTACCACCAAAAATGCTCCGCCGAACTACACTCAATTATTCCACCACCTAAAACATATTCCAGATCCACGCGCCTCGCATCCAGTAGCCACCCTTTCACCCTTGAAATTCCCCGCCCCAGAACAAATGCGTATGCATCCTCATACATACCACGAACATCCTCCATATGGAACAACCTCCCTCCATCCGCTTTTCCAACCAATTATAACCTTCAACTTTTCAAATCTAATGTAAATCGACTTGTACCCTAGCTGATACTGCCTGTCTTCCTCTGGAAACCAGTCATCTGGTATGGCCCATTATAGCCTTCTTTCCAGGGGTTCGTGATAAAAAAGTATTTGTTTGTCCATTGCTTCCACTTCTTCATAGTGATATCCACCTACAGTATAGCCTACGTTTGAGTGAACCAAATCTACAGGCGGTGTATTAATCTCACACGCTGGCTGAAACGAATACGCATAGCAGATCACAGGCATAACATTGTAACCTCTATGTTTTATGAATTAATGTTATCAGTAGGGCTGGCAAAATAAGGTTTCCAAAGGTGTTTGTATTTTTAGGTTTTTCATACAAAATAATTTGTAATGCACACATAATAGTATAATTTTATGTTATGCGCATTATGTGCAGGCATGTCAGACTATGCGCTATGTGATACCTATCATTTTTAGAAAAAATTGAAAACCCTACAAACCGAAAAATCAAAAATATATTTTGGAAACCCTACTGTTTCGCCATACCTGGTTACGAGACACTTACAGTCGTATACGGGTGACTCCCAGGTATGCTCCGGTGACACAGAGACCGAGCAGGAGTAGTCCAATAATCCCCCAACCGAACGCAGGTAATTCCGCTGTGGAAGTATACACGTATCAATACAGTACAATGTTATACGGATGCTGTATACACGAGACGATGCGCCATTGTACCAACGAATGGATACAAACGTGCTTCTCTGATTGGTGCGAATCTCTGTTGATGCCGGACAGAAAATAATAACCATAATATTTATTAGGATTTGATATATGATTTTCATTGAGTTTATTTGAAGACCTTGATATAACAATGCATAGCAACATAGAAAATACACTATAACATCGTGGTCTATGCTTAGTTTTGTTTACAGCAACAACACTACTGGGTCGCAGTATCTCAGTGCACACAGTCTTGGCATCTTGGGGTGTCCGGTTCAAGCCTGGTCCAGGAGGATACATTACCTTGTTTGTAGATTGATCCGTACCAAAAAATATGACGTAAATTTATTATTGTAAATATAAAAGGCATTCTACGCGACGCGAATCGGGTCGCCGCAGTACAACACAGATCTCCCCGCGGGTATAACGGGACAAAATGCCCGCGCATCGGATTATGCCGTGGACAATTAAATAAGTATACTGGTAAAAAAAAAGAAACGCGCCACCTATAAAAAATATAAAATTGAATGTGGCGCGTTTTTTTATCAGTATAAGTTTAATCCGAATTTTGCGGGCTTTTTCCCACCGTCTTCGAGTCATGTAATATGCAAAAATCATGCCTACGTTCGGTGGTTTTCTCCGGATACTCTGGCTTTCCCACCATAAACTCGGGCAAGTTGGGTCTCCGATGTCTACGTGAATTTTCTTGTGTCGTATGTGTAATTAATTAATTAATTACGTAATGTCTATATATATTATGTGAGGAAATGTTTCCATAATCCACATCGTTCTAACACACAGATAGTCCACTCACCGTTCAGTTCCACTTTCTTCACCGTCACAATAACTTCGTGTTTGCGCCTGCCCTGCCCATTCTCCACGACCAATGTATATACCCCGGCCGATTCTCGTATCACCTCCCGTATTACCAACACCGATTCGTACAGTGTCACATTTATGTCGTCGCGCAACTTAAATCTTGTAATCGCGATACGGACGAAACTGTCGTCCGTGTTTGATCTGAAGGTAGTTTCTATGGTATCTCTTTTCAGGGTCCATGTGTATGACGTGTACTTGGGTACAGAGTAGAATCTCACGATTAGTTCCGCCTTGTCGCCGACTTTGAAGGAACGTAGTGATGGAGGATGGACGAAGTTTGGGACACCTATTAATAATTTAATAGTGAGGGAATGATTATAAAAGACAATGGCGTATTGTCTGAGGTGTATTGTATGGTGTACATGATGTTCCGTATTTACCGAGAATAGACGACCACCAGTGCATGCTATACTTGTCACCCGTTATGCAAGGTACAGGCCTCAATACCACTTAATGTTATATAAATGGATTTCCTTGCTCTTCTCCAAAGACATGCAAGCGTGATATAATTTTTGCAGTGAAAATGTAACTGTGAAGAATTGCCTTGGCCGGGACTCGAAAAATGAAACTGTGCTCCTCTACTACACACGTCTATGTAATCAAATTTATACGATACCATTTTATGAGATACCATTTTATGCGACATGAAGGATATAGGCTACAATCATATTATGGAACATTATACTGTACTGTACATGTAGAGTCGGCTGTGGTAAAAATATCTTTGAACCATTGCTTACCGTTGTACATAGCCTGAGGTCCTTACTCCATTTTCGCGCCTCACTCGCCCTTCGGCCTCGTCAGCCTCGACAAAATGCCATGAGGATCGCAGACTATATTTTACGATACGCAACGGTAGACAGTGGTACAAATAATATTGTCTCACACCTGACGTCACGTCGACAAATATCACCCAGAGGTCAGATCAGTGACACGATTCAATCTCACATTCAATGTCACATTCGATAGACACCCATATAATGTTTACCCAATTCAATGTAGACTTGTAGCATAATCCGTGTTGGAAATACTTTTTTGCGATTGATTTGCAATGACTTGCAGTTTGCATGGTTATGACCATACGGTAAATTGAATAACAATTAACATTTTTTGGGTTTCGGTTACAACCGGACACTAAGTCTTAATGTTTGGTGACATTTCAATTTCAAAGACATCTCACAAATGCGTCGTTTAATAATAATAGTTGTCAAATTTTTAATTGCAGTTTTATCCAACTCATATTTTAAATTGAATAGCACTTGGACAAATTTGTATAGCAAACAGCGCTGCAACATGCACCGCGTATTTCCATCTCTGAGCCTATAATACAGTATTTTACTAACTCGTGAAGGGACTCTTCCCTGTGTATCTCACCAACACTGTCGTGGAATCGCTGTCGACGCTATTCGTCACCATCAGGGTATAGTTCCCATTTGCTGTAGCGGTCGCATTTTTGGTTCCAAAAACAGCTTCGTATGCCTGCGTTGAAAGGTTATGCCCGTGAAACGGTAACACCACCTCAACTCCACGTACACCGTGTGCGATAGAGGTCCCATTCACCATCCATAATACGCTGTCGTATATTGGAACCGAATAAAACACCACACTGTCATCCTCGCCTTTGCCCATGGGGAACTCTGTTGGTGCATCGATGAAAAACGGAGCACCTGTAGATCAAATAATCACACATTGATAAATTGATTTAATGTATGTTTTACCTATCGTTTTGGTTGTATGGTGAATAATGATATGAATAGCTAAAAACGTTGTAGCTTGTTGTACCGTCTACATTACGCATCACTGCGTTTGAAAGGCGGCAGAAGTACTGTACAACTGACTCATCGAAGGAACGCTCACGTAGCCCATACTGGTACTTTCCACTGTCATTACTGATGTTTAGTTCGCGTGTTCGCGTTGTCCAGTTTACGACCCATGTTCCAAAGAGGAGAGAGTTGTACGGTCCGTAGGCCATGGGATTCGAGACATGACAAACTTACCAGCAGCACACAATGAGAACAATATACAGGTACATCCTTATATGTCATAAATCTGAGAGCATTACTGGTGAAACCAGTGGAAAGTCCATTGCCTGACATAAAGACAATACTCTATAGCTGCAGTGCAAAGTCGTGCCATATGGAGCTACAGTACTCACCACACACGCTACATCGGCCCTAGCCTTACCATACCAGAGTAGCCAGTACTCTACCACTCACTGTTAGTTGTCACTTCTACTTCCCCCACATTCTGCCCCAGCAGTTCACCATTATAGTCATTGCTCACACCACAACTGTACTTGCCGCTGTCTTGGTATGATGTCGGATCGTAGGAGGCTCTTCCACGCGCGTGCGTCATGTTTCGTACCTGGAATGTATTTAGAACAACTTACTCCTAGAAAAATATCAATAAAACATGTAAACCTGTCGGCATAATATTACGCCACAGATGCGACCCATCCGGACATATACACGACGAATGCATGCATAGTACAGTAGACATAAACCAATGTAAATAATGTATCGCCAATGATCTCCCTTGTCAATAAATGAATTTTGAGCGAGTGGTTGACAGGTGTCAATCTGTGCCAATTTGAGTTGTTTATACGCCTGTCACACTAGAGCTAGCGCCGGTTCCATTGTGGGTTCCGGTCCGGTCGGGTCGGGCCCGGTTCCGTTACCACTACTGGACGCAGGGCCGTTACCGGTGCGGCTCCCGACGCACAGGTCCGTTCTTCGTCTGGACCCCGATCCGCAGGGCCATTATCGGTCCGTGTATCGGCCCGCGGAGGCGTTTCCGAATAGGCTCCCGGTCCGCAGATCCATTACTCGGCGGCTCCAGTCCCACTGCACAGGGGCGTTTCCGATACGGTTTCCGCCCCACATGGCATGTTCACTATTCAGCTTCGACGCCCGACCCACAGGTCTGGCTCGGCTCCGAGATGGCTCCAGTTCGGATCCGAGCCGCATGTCTTGTTCCTGTATGATCCTCAGCCGGCTCAAGGTCTTTTTATTGAAGTATATATACATAATGTACCCAACTAACCAACAACACTGCCAGTATGTGAGCTGGAATCACAATTTAAAACAGCATTATGCCATAAAGTACGGGAGCATTCTGTCGGCGTCGTCTGCAAACCGCGTACGGTTGTCATGCCTACCATGGTTGCCATGCACACTATACGTACGCGGATTCATGGTGCTGCTTACATAAATATGCACTGCCAGTTAATCCTGCACGGCTTAGTATCGACAAAGGAAGTGTGACCGATGGGTTAATTTGTTTATTTTGCTGATTTGTGGTAAGATTTTACTCCGATTTTGTAGCTGCTTTTGAATTGTTAGGTATAGTGAAACTAACCAACGTTCCTTGAACTTTTTGCACGAAGAAGACATAATCGTACGCCTTGGGCACACCGGGTGTTACGTCACACGTGACTGTGGTTTTCTGTTTTGTCATCTTTACCGACGGAGGGTCTGAAGCATAGCAGTATATTATTAATTTAATATGTAATCAATTCTAGATATATGTACCCTACAGTATAATGAGCATGGTGTGTCTGTGGTCAGTGGAAACCACAGTACCACACTTCTTTTAATTTGTATATAAACCTATATGTATGTAATAGAAAACTAAGTCTTATCATGTCTGCGAATAACATAGAACATAGGATACAACAATGCCACTACAACATACGTATTGGAAGCAGGGACATAATATCAATACGTATGTACTCATTTTTCACGGTAGCCAGGAAATCCAAAACGGCCATCATACTTAAAGCAATACTGTCCGTTCTAGGCCTAAAATTATAATTTTAATCGGCATTACGTATGAAGAAAGAACGTATCTTATTGTGTTAGATGAGCTATCTTATTTTATTGAAACA
>WNLI01163886.1:0-25861 GCA_025802215.1 Wirenia argentea | reverse complement strand
TGGAACGTGTTTTGGCAGGTCCTGGACCTTAAACACACGTTAAGCCCAATCATTCAATCATTCATTCATTCATTCATATCCAAAAGTGTGGTATAGAAATGTGATGCTTTACGTTTATTTTATATTGGAAACTAGCAAAATGAATATCTAATGTACAAATTGATTTGACGTTATGGCTGAATGTGCTACAGTAAAAAACATGAACAACTTGTGCTTTACTTACTAATTATGTAATTATGAGTACGGTAAACATATGTATGACGTAAACAGTAGAAATTCTGATACTGTCATATTCTTACAATTGATACTTCATAATTCATCTTAATACGTCACAAATTGGCGAAATGGCCTTGCGTCTGTACCATGCTCCACATCTACAGCCCTTTTTCTAATTCTCTGCCATCTGCGCCCGTATTCTACAATAAAGGAATAGTGTAGTTAACAGTTTGACTGCTTGATAGGCCTATGTGTATGAGGTATGCGCTGAGTGAACTAATACAGGGTGTCCGCAAATTATGTTAGAAGAGCATCTTAGCTGTACATGCTCTGCTTATTACCAGAGGTAGTCCACCTACATACTAGGGGTAGGGTTAAGATACTGTCTTAGCATGTAGGCTTAATTCGACCTTCAATACCATCCCTATCATCCCTCAAAAGATACTATTTGCCTGGAGTATACCTTTAACAGCTATAATAGTAAATTTTTTACCATAAATATAATAACACAAGATAGACCACCGACTATTTAGGCAATTTTAGGATCTCGTAATGTGTACAAATTGGCACGAAACGTCGTTTTTCAGAAAACACCTTTATTTTCCTGACTCAAATTATGACGTCGTATAGACCCTACACGTGTTGCAGAGATTGTTATTCATGAGGCATCATTTTGAAATCCACTGGATTATTGCTTTTCAATGTGAGAACATTGAGCCTCAATCCACGCATTTAGCCGGTTTTTGTTTCTTGGTAGACCCGTATCTTCCATATCTCGATCCATGATGTCTTCCAGGTTTCTGGGCTTGGTGGCGTACGTAGACGCGGTTTGGTAAAATTTTTTATTAGTATAGCCTAATTTACCATTATAATTATTAAGTAACAAAATTTCCGGACACCCTGTATATTATATAGTACAGAAAGGCAGTGGTAGAATCACAGACTTTGACTCTTGTGCATATTATAAACCGAGGCATATGGAGTGGGAGCGTTTTTTGGTAACTAGGGGTTAGATTAGGGATTTTTATAATCCTTTTGAGTCTTCAGCGTTATGGTCAAGTCATTTGAGGCATGGTGGATACACAAGCCTTGACCACTTGTTTGGTCCACCGGACCTGGAGTTTAAATAAGATATGCTGGCCTTGCTTGGCAGTTGGCACACCCCACGAGAAAAAAATAATACAAAAGTAGTGTCTTCGTAACACAGTAAACTGAACATTGAAATCATATGAGAATATGATAACGATATGTGAAACCAATATAGATGTGGCTGATAGTGGCGGTTATTTTAGCTCCAAAATTAATGATTTTGGCATTGATTATAGGCTTATAGCTATAGATTAATCATGGCTTAAAAATAGTTCTTTACTATATCCACTCTAGCAGTACTAAAAATTCATTTTGAGGTCATGTAAACTGGTTGGTACTTTTGTGTTTGCACGTGACTGCCCTGGTACCTGCACTCCTGCAGTAGTGAGTACCGATCATGCATGTTCTTAGATGGAGTAAGCATTGGTTTAGCAGTAAGTCCGTGTGATATTGTAAAGTAAAGATATTGTAAACAGCACGCTGGCGCGTATAAGCTGCACCACCCACTCTAATGGATAGGGAGAGATTCAAAATTGTGGTGTAGAAATGTGAGGCTTTTTATGCAGCGGGAAAAAAGTATAGCAATGTTAATTCTACATTTGTCCATGTGGTCTAGTTGGTTACCACTCTGAAAATTTGAGGTCAGTCCTGCGCAATAACCATACTGTGTACATTATATAAAATTAACATGAATACCATATCAGGATAATCATACATGTTTGATCTGTTTTGTTGGATAAAATCAACCAAGAAATACTCACTTATGCGAAGACCATCACCCGAGTGAGTTGGTCGACGTCGACGCAGCCTTCTAGCTTCCGTAGGCACAAGTAATGTCAGGCACACAAACACCACCAGAATTGTCATTGCCCAATTGGCCATGATTCAGTTCAGTCAAGCATCTACAAACAAGTAAACACAACTTTACAGTACAGTATTATACTGTTTGGATTGGACGAGAATTTTGTTGGTAATTAGGTCACTAATTTTCTTACTCCCTTATATATACCTGATCGATAGACCTAGGATGGCCGGCCGTATATAGGCCTAGCATGGCCATAGCATGATCCTATGTATGCCTAGCAAGGCCCTGGCATGATTGACCGTATATAGGCATAGCATAGTCCTAGTATGGCCCTATATAGACCTAGTGTGGTCCTAGCATGACCATGTATCGGTATAGTATGGCCTCAGCAAGGTGCTATGGTTGTAGCATGGCGCTATGTACGCCTAGCATGGTCCTAGCATGGACCATGGTCCCATGGCTCTATAGGCCTATCATGGCCATAGTGTGTCCATAGCATGGCTGTATTGAGGACCTAGAGTAGTCTTAGTATGGCCTAGCATGATCCAGCTCTCATCTGTAACACAGTTCCATCTGGCTAATGGCTATGTCATAAACATGATGATATGTCCCGTAAAGCTAGAGATGTGGTCCTGTGGATTTGTATTGTTTTCAGTTTTATTAGTTAGTGGTGAATATCGACGGTAGATGTACAGTATCGCCATATCAATCCAACTCGATAATCCATAATATTTCCAAACCGAGTTTTCTGTGTGTCCTTGGACAATGCAGCAGAACCATAGCCTCGGTCCACCCAGCTGGAAATGGGTACCGATGAGTGTTTCCGTGGCAACATGGGAATTTAGTTGGGTGTACTGTGTTGTAAGCGGAATGCTAGCGCCGAATGGCTGCTTTCTCCATCAGTACTTCTACAGCACTTTACTTTTTTAATAGAATAAAGAATTTTTGGTGCGTACTTACGTACCCAACCATCCACTACGTCCCGATACACTTGATGTCACAATACACACATTCACGAGGCCATTAGTTAACCCTACGAGTTTCAAAGGAACTGCCATGTTCCTGTCGCACAAGTGAATTTTTCAGTAGTGTTTTGTTTTAAACATTTTATTTTCAAATATGAAAACGGTATTGGGTAGCCAGCTATACTGCTGAGTATAATACCCGCTCATGACAGTAGTGTCATGGTGCCACAATGAAGTAACTTGAGATAATCGCTAAGTAATATTGTAAGACACAGAATAATAAACATATTAGATGGATGTATTTGTATTGTATAAAATATTGAATATAGATCATAATTTTATGTAATCTTACCAGGTCAAATCAGTGAGAGACAGGTTAGCTCAGTGTCGGGTTGAACGTCAGAAACAAATGATTCGTAGAACAAAACCTCAGCTGTTATTCATTTATCACATATTATATCAAAGCTGTTTTTACAACATAAAATTGTACTTAAAATTTATAATCCGAACCATGGATAAACCCATTGCTCATAAAATTGTACTTTCAGTAGCATACAATGTTTTTCATAATAATAATGATATAGAAATGGGCCGCACATAAATTTTAATCGGCATTTCAGTGCTATTTTAGACCGTTCTGATTTTATTTGATTTGCAACACATTGTTTTTCAATAATACAACCATAAAAGCAGACATAATAATTTAGGAATAAATGCTGGGAGCTTCGTTATTATCATAATCACTTTATTTCCATTACTGTGTGTGGTATAAACGCAAAATTTCCTTTGTGACATTTATTTAAATGCTAAGTTAACTGGTTACATTTTTATGTCAGAACTCTCAGCGGGAAACGTAGTTTTATTACGTTTATGGGAAACACCACTAAACCTTGTAAATCGGCCAAAAAGCTTGGCGTTATGTTAGACTTAAATGTCATTGCAGCCACACAGTTTATGGCGATGGTATTATGCCCCGAGGGTGCATGTGTTTTATGGAATGGTGTTGTATTGTAATTGCAGATACTTTATGAGGCATCCGTATTCTGTATCAGATAGCCATGTCATTCACACTGGATATAAGGGGATATGCATAGATCAATAAACGTAAGAACGAAAAGTGTAAATTGGGACATTTGTATGCCGTATTTTTGGACCTCACAAGCCTCTAAATGGCAGTTTTACATCATGGCAATGTGAGGGAAGATGCGAGCTACAAGCATATGTTCAACGAGCCCATTGCAATGTATAATTATTAATTATGCGTAGTAATTATTATATCCACTGTTTACTTGCCAACTGATACATACCCCCTGTGGGCCTGTGTGCATATGGAGTATTGGTACAAATTTTACAGAATTGGTAAACTGAACCTAGGAAATGTGTCCCTACGTCTGAATTGAATACAGAACAGTAGTCTCTTCATTGAGCAAAATTATATAATTGTTTTCCCAAATAAAATGGGTATGCAAATTTAAGTAGCCACTTGACAAGTTTGGCTGCTCGAAATATCAAAGCTGATTTGGTTGTTTTTAATCTGTTAGTTGTACACAGAGAAAAAAATCTTCTTTAGAAGAAACGATTTGACACTAGGGCCTATTAATTGATGACTACTATGTGCCTTATTGATTTTTGTTCTTATAAAGTAGTGAATATTTCGAAATTCGAACTGTGTAATATTCCTAGTATTATGTGTGATTTGCAGTGGCACCTATGGCGTACCTGTTCTCGGATCCCATCACTCTGTACTTTGTGTTCCGCCAAATGTACACACGATACCTGTACAGACTCCACAGCATCTCCTCTCATCCTCAGGTATATTACAACTCATATTTCTATATTTTTTTACCAGATATTCCTTATGTATTTACAGTGGCCGAATGATATAGGGTCGCGGTGGCCGAATGGTCTAAGGCACTGGTACACCGATAAACTGTGGGTTCAATCCACATATGTGCCGTCGATCTTTACCCAGAATTTAAAATTGGGTAGACTTTGCTCCGTGTACCAGCCGCGTGAGAAAGGCGGAATGTAACCTGCGATAGACTTGTGTCCTGTCCAGGCGGTGCATTGTGGCTTCGCCTGTATACATTGGATTGTTTCGTTTAGCACTGTGAGCCGGGATAAACTCTGGATTCTATTAGGCACTTCGGAGGCTACGAAGGAATTACTTTTCTTTATCCCAAAGGAACCCGAGCAATTTACAATTTCACTTTAAAGGTAAAGTGAACGCTCGGGGGCAGTAGCACAGTGGTAGAGTGCTCGCTTAGAGATCGCAGGTCCCAGGTTCTAGCCTGGGCCGCGAATAATGTTTATGGCATTTTTCCTGTATTTCTGTAATTCTCGTGGGCAAGGAACTTACCCGTGCTTGCCTCCACTAGTTCAGTGGCTAAATTGCGCAACTAGGGACTGTATATAGCTTTCATAGGAATTCTACTAGCTTCTTTCGGCTGTGTTTGTGAAAGATGGAAATATTCCTGCCCACATCTCGTTGCTTTCTCCGAGTTCTATGGTTTCCCCACCATGTTAATATCTAACTTTCGGTCACTTTTCATGTGTATGTGTTGGACATAGGTTACAATGCTAGCCACGGCCAGCCCTATTGGGGAAGTACTCCATTGAAATGAGTTGCACTTACACATGCCATACTATTTAATTTAATTCTGTATTTATTTAACGACGTTAACATACAGCAAACTGCTACTAGTTGATGTTGTCATAAATTATGTCACTGTTCCATGTATGTGGCTGAAGGGTGTCACTGTCTGAGTCCACATGTGTGGTTGGAAGGTGTCACTGTTTCGATATTAATCAGTGTGTCAATGTTTCCATGTGTATGATTTCAGGGTATAGTGTCTCTGAGTCTACTATTTGAGACATTGCTCCAAACTCAAGAGCCAGAGCTCTTCTTCCACCTGCGCTCTGTCAGCTGCCAGCCGTAAGTAGTCTTGGCACATAATCTTTCTACTGCAAATACTTGGATTTTGCACTTTACTAATTTGTCGATCAACAAGAAGAATTTATCCGCCATGATCCCCATTGTCAATAAAAGAATTATGTTTTGGTTACCATGGAAATATCGTCACTTTACTGTGCTCCGTTTATCAAGCCACAGCCTAAAGATCTGGCCTCATCCCGTTTTTGTCATGGATGAAGAAAAGATAAAGAACCCGGATTGTACCTACAGATTCTCCATGCACTGTCATTCCTAACCTAACCATTGTCAATGGGCTTTTAATTTTAAAATGTGACATTTTGAGAACCTGCTCGCTTGACTGTGTGCCCTGTGTGTGTGTGTGAGTAAAAACCTGGATTTCATGAATATCCTATTGATTATACAGCAATAACAGTGTGAAACCGAACTGCCTGGCATGTGAAACATGTGTGTCCTCTAGCCTATTTGGCCAATGGCAGGAGAACTACGTAAGTGAAGTAAGTCGTGATGGAGAGATGGTGGAGATCTTTGGAGGTGTGAAGGGAGGAGGGACAGTGGACGGGAGAGGGCTAGGGAGATATGGAAGGAAGATTGAGAAGGCATGGAAGATTGGAGATCTGATGGAGGTAAGATTGAGAGAATGAGTTGAAATTGTTATTAGACAAGAATGTCATAGAAGTTAGACCTCGATTGCAGAAAATTTAAATGATTGTGTGTAGTGGGTCATAGTATCACTGAGTTAAGTAATTAGTACGTAGTATGGTCAGATGCTCTCTAAATACTTAATACAAAATTAATGCATATGTAATCATTAAACATTTATATTTAAAATAATAGTTATGACAGTGTATTGTACAAATTTTTCTCTACTCGTCTAAATATCATCCTGTACCATAGAAACATATCATAACATTGTCTATATTTGCAGTCGTAATATAAAACAGTATTATCCAAGAAAAAAAGAAGAAATTTTATACTAGTGATTCATTTAAATGAAAATACAAACAATACAAAACAAAAAATGAAAATACAACACAATATAACATTATTCATAATATATGTATATAAAGCAGCAAAAGCCAAGGAAAAACTTGTCAAAGATCATTACTGAAATTATAATATCACCACCCAACACTGTCTTTGATTGTTTGCTAAACTGAGGCTAGGCTTCCTACACTAACCACAAACCATGATTCTCTCCCCATCACATCCCACGGCGGATTCCCGCCCCTCCCATGTCCTTGTAAATACCTCATATAGCCCATGATTTCTAATAAATTCAGGCTTCCCCGGCCTTTTTTATCTGTAAGCATTCTTTGGGCCGCGATCATGGCGGTAGTTTAAAGAAGAGTTTATTCCACTCGATCATTGTGGCCATGTTATGAGGTGTTCTCTCACTCTACCATACAGTCACTGTCACTGTTACAGTCACTGTCCAAAAGACGATTCTGTGTGACCCTATGACAGCAGTAGTTTATAGAAGCGTTTCTTTCAGTAGAGGCGACTATTTTGTGTTATCACTTCTTACTACTGGATCTTTAACGATCGCGGTGGTAGTTTTTAAAAGAGTTTCTTCCAAAAGAGACGGTGTTCTGAAATGTTGTCTCACTCTTTCTTACAGTTGCTGTTTTTGTGCTATCAGCGGTCAGCACTTCTGTATAAACTCTTGGATCTTTAACGATTCTACACCCCCATCATGGTGGTAGTTTATAGAAGAGTTTTTCCCCTGAAAAGGCGGTCTTTATGCCCATACATTCTCCGCCATTATTAATATGTTGGATACGGATGTTATCGCATAACATTATCGATTCCATCCAAATAACCGTGATTTCTTAGTGCGTGTGCTGTTTCCTTGGTTTAAAACCATCTTCCGAAAATCTAAGGTAAAAATCAAACCAAAAAATCCGTTGATTGATTGAGGTACCGTATAGACTATAGAGAATTCCTGTCATACACTATAACCTTCTCGCGCACCTTGCCATCGTCCCCGTATTGCATCCCCCTAATCTTTGTAACACGGGAAGGACGCTTTCAATGGGGAGCATTCGTAGCCAGAAAATTACACACGACTAAAAATTTAAAACTCGGGGTACTGACACATCATTTTGCTTTTTTAATGATAAAATTTATTGTACCCCAGATCCGATTTATAAAAGGAGCGCTGATAAAATTGATGTTGTATTTTCCAGAATGGAATCCGATAATCGGTAATTGCATGGCTATATCTTTCATTTTAGGGGGCTAGTAAGGGGGCTTTTCAGGATGTCCTCTTCCGCCCTGTGTCACTCATACAGTTGCTATTTTTGTGTTATCACTTCTTAATACTGGATTCTATACCCATATCGTGGTGGTAGTTTATAGAAGAGTTTTTTCCAGAAAAGGTGGTCTTTATGCCCATACATTCTCCGCCATTATTCATATGTTGGATAATGGATACGGATGTTATCGCATAACATTATCAATTCCATCCATGGTTTATACAAGAGCTTCTTCCAAAAGAGACGGTGTTGTGAAATGTTGTCTCACTCTTTCTTACAGTCGCTGTTTTTGTGCTATCAGCAATCAGAACTTCTGTATAAACCCTTGGATCTTTAACAATTCTACACCCCTATCGTGGTGGTAGTTTATAGAATAGTTTTTTCCAGAATAGGCGATCTTTGTGCCAATGCATGTATGCCTCTTCGCCATTATTCATATGTTGGATACGGAATACGGATGTTATCGCATAACATTATCAATTCCATCCACGGTTTATACAAGAGTTTCTTCCAAAAGAGACGGTGTTGTGAAATGTTGTCTCACTCTTTCTTACAGCCGCTGTTTTTGTGCTATCAGCGGTCAGAATTTCTGTATAAAATATTGGATTCTACACCCCTATCATGGTGGTAGTTTATACAAAAGTTTCTTCCAGGAGAGGCATGTATGCATGTATGCTTCTCTGCCATTATTCATATGTTGGATACGGATGTTACATCTCATAACATCATCAACTCCATCAAAACAACCACGGCTTCTCCGTGCGTGTGCTGTTTCCGTGGTTTAAAACCATCTTCCGAAAATCTTTAAAATCTGTTGATACCACATCATTTAAGGTATCGTATAGAGAATTTGTGCCGTACTTTAAAACTTTCTCGCGCACCTTGGCATCGTCCCTGTATTTAGTCTCCGTAGTCTTCGTAACATCGCTTTTCGTGTTACCGATACAAAATTATGCTCGGCCCACCTACTATGTTCTCCCTAATTGTCCTGTCCGCTTTTTTCTTGCCTATCAAACTGAATATCCCGCCATCCTTCAGTGTACTGAACATGTAACGCAAGGTTAGACATTGCATCCTTCAGCATATCGAGACCCAGGTTTTTGTAAAATTCTACTTGTTTGTCGATAGCATCTAAAAATGGTACTACGTCTAAGTTATTAAATTAAATAATCATTGAAGTTCGTCATCTCCTTTTTCTCTCATGCCATTTTACATTCGCCGTCGAGCCTTATAATATATTACGTTTTTTAGTTTGGCACAGCGAGGGGAAATTCACTTTTCCTACATCATATACCTATTTATACGAGTACGCTTTCAGCGCGAAGCATTAGTAGGCCTTTAGGTAATTAGCGTGTGATATATTCGGAGCCAGAAAATTACACATCACAAAAAATTTCAAACTTTGGGTACTGACGCACATAAAATCATTTTGCTTTTTTAATTATAAAATTTATTGTACCCCAGATCCGATTTATAAAAGGAGATTTGACTAAATTGATGTACTATTTACCAGAATTGAATGCGATAATTGATAATTGCATGGCCTAATCTTAGGACATCCTCTTCTGCCACGTGTAATGGGTCACTCATACAGTCGCTGTTTTTCTGCTATCACTTCTTAATACTGGATCTTTAACGATGCTATACCCATATAGTGGTGGTAGCTTATAGAAGAGTTTTTTCCAGAAAAGGCGGTCTTTGTGGCCATACATTCTCCGCCATTATTCATATGTTGGATACGGATGTTATTGTGTGACATTATCAATACCATCCAAATAACCGCGCCTTCTCAGTGCGTGTGCTGTTTCCTTGGTTTAAAACCATCTTCCGAAAATCTAACGTAAAAAGCCATAGGTTGATTGAGCACACAGCATATAGGCTAGAGAATTCGTGTCATACTCTAAAGCCTTCTCATGCACCTTGGCATCGTCCCTATATTCCCTCTCCCTAATATTTGTAACACCGCTTTTCGTGATACTGATACAAAATTAAGCTCGACCCACCTACTATGTTCTCCCTAATTGTCCTGTCCGCTTTATTCTTCCCTATCAAACTGAATATCTCACCATCCTTCAGTGTACTGAACATGTAGCGCAAGGTTAAACCGGGAAGACTTATCGCATCCTTCAACATATCTAGGCCTAATTTTTTTTTAAATTGTACTTGTTTCTCAATAGCTTCCAAAAACGGTACTACGTCTAAGTTGTTATAATAAATTAAGTAATCTTCGAACTTCCCCATCTCTTTCCTCCCATACCCTTTTACATTCGTCATAAACTTCGAACCTTATATTTCTTTTTTTAGTTTAATAGGAAAGCAGAGTTAGGGGGAAATTCTGTCACGTTAAGTTTTCCTAGATGATTTACCCATTCGTACAGGAAGAAAGCTTTCAACACGGAGCATTCGTAGACCTTTATGTAATTAGCGTACAATATTATATTCGGAGCCATAATGTTACACATGTCTAAAAATTTTTAGTTTGAGGTACTGACGCACATAAAATCATTTTGCTTTTTAAAATATAAAATGTATCGTACCCCAGATTCGATCCATAAAAGGAGCTTTGACTAAATTGATGTTGCATTTACTGGAATTAAAACCGATAATCGGCAATTGTGTGGTGTAATCTTCCATTTTTTCTGTAACAATAGTAAGGGGGCTTTTTAGGACGTCCTCTTCTGCCGTGTGTACTGGATCACTCATACAGTTGCTGTTTTTGTGTTTTCACTTCTTGGTCCTGGATCTATAACGATCCTTCATTCCTATATCACGGCAGCCGGCGAGTTTTTTCCAGAAGAGGCGGTCATTGTGGCCTGTCTACCCTGGTACAGGGCTTCGAGCTGATATTCAACGGTATCTCCTTGGTGTATAAACTGGCTTACGTAAATATAGTCAATGTCTAAGCCAGAATTGCCAGAATTCAAACCGATAATCGGCAATTGCATGATCTAATCTTCCATTTTATCAGTAGTGCTAGTAAAGGGGCTTTTACGACATCCTCTGCTGAACCCCAAAATTTTATTTTCTAGTTTTTGGTGATAAGGTTCGGCGGTGACATCAAGTAAATAGTCCACCATTTTTTTCAGGAGCAGGTCAGTATCTTCGTTCATCATGATGCAGTAATGACCTTGAAAGTTATGAACATTACTGGCGATGCTTACTGAGAGGGGAACATGGACATTCTCCCATTTCAGTCGATCGTATCCCCAGCGTCCGAGGGTGAAAAATAGCTCTCGAGGTCCTATGTGCACCGAAAAGGGTAAACCATAATGTTCGGGATTAATAGAAATCCCCGATTTCCACATTTTCTACATGGGAAAGATCTGGCGTATTTCCTCATATCCGATATATACTAGAAGTGATTCTCATATATATTCAGATGCATATCGTCCCCCGTACCAGCACAGGGATCGCCTCACAAAATTCGGCGCAAACGGTCCCATCTTTCTTTTCCTTTAGCGAGTGTATGTCCACGTTAATCTCAAAAAGTCCTTAAAACTAATTCCCTTGAATTTTTTTCAGATTTTTGTCCGTGAATCTCCACAGTCTCCCCTTTACGATGGGTGGCCAGACGCCACGCCTAAAAACAAAAGTTATCCCCTTAGTGAGTCACTGTATTGTAATTGGCTTCCAGTGCGATCAATCCTGTGTTGTTTTTAAGGGGTAAGATCTCGTACTCGAGTGATATAAATCGTGAGATTCGTAGTCATCTCGAGCACCCATTCTGAACTTTCGCCCCTCTGACTTCGAGCCCATTCGAGTGGATCTTGGATGATGACATCGACGAATCGTTCCCATGGACGGGCAATGGGCCAATAGAAATCCGGTGTTGACGATCGTGTATTCTGATGTTAGACGTTTTCGCAAAACGTACCCGAAACTAACATTTACCCACGATTATTTCGTCGCTTGCCGAAATAGACCTTCCATCCAGCCTCTAATATCCCCGGTGACTCGTACTTCGAAATTGTAGCGATCTTGTACATTACCAGGGACCACTCGCAATCCAATGATGGTTATCGCGGAGAACAGTCTGCATTTCTCGTGCGAGCTCATCCTCCGAGGATTAAATTATGAGGGGAGCGGCACTAGTTCTAGGGACATTATCGGTACTCGTGCTGGAGTTTATTTGTTCAATGGATTGGGACGGAGATTTCCTCTTGGAACTCTTCCGTTGACCTTTCCCTTTATAGGTATCCCTTTACCTCTTCCGGAAAGGGGCAGTTGCCCATCTAGGCAAGATTCATTTACCACTTTATACATGGTTGGTTGGGAGATGGTATTGGTCTAAACATATAATTGGAAGTTTTTAAGATTGGAACCTAGACGTAGTTTCACCTTTGGGTACTTTACATTTTCCTGTGCTAGATTGACTAGAGTTTGGTTCCGTTTGTGCTATTGTTCTAAAGTTATAATTTAACAGTTTTCTTACTTTCATTTGTACCACCTTACGTTTTGCTGCACCTTGTTTGAATCGGGCTTGGTTGGGATGGTGCTGTTGATATAAAGTTGTAATTGGAAGGTTTCTTTTGGCATATTTGGATATGTTTTATAAGATTAGAACCTGGATGTCGTCAAGCTTCGCCTTCTTAGCATCGGAAAGTTTACATCGTCCTACATCGTCCTGCACCAGATTGAATGGCGTTTGGGGGAGTATTTGACTGTTTTTTAATATTGTCACATCTTTTAAAATGATTGTTAAAAAATCTGCACCAGTAACTTGGTATCGTGGCGTAGGTGGTGGAGTTGTGGCATCTGAGATTCCCACGGAAGAAAATCATCCCGCAGATTTCGCATATGCTGAAATGATAATAATATTCAACTGTTAAAACTGGAAAGTAATCGTAAATACAGTAGTACTTATTAGTGTGGCACATGGGGAAGGGGTGAAGCAGAGGTTCACCTAGAGAAGATTGAACCAGCAGAAGGAACAAGAAATGGTTTAATATAATATATGGGAGGAGTGGTAGAGACTTCGGGGGTTCAGGATTGAAGCCTGTAATTTTCTTGGGCGAGGAATTACCCCTAATTTCCCGCGATAACATCTCTATATGTTCCATATATTAATGATTTTATAGCATTACGCGCTTTGTTTTTTTTTTTACATTTTTATAACAAATACTGTGTATGGTACAAATGTTTTGAGTGACTTAGGAGTGATTGGATTAGAAATTTTGTAACTTATCCAAAGGTACATCCAGCTGTCATGTACCGGACGATCATGCTGCTCCCAAGTGCTAGAGGTCCCGGGATCGATTTCTAGTCAGGGAGCACGAACGCCGTAGGCCTACATTGTCTGGAATGTCCTGTATTTGTTGTGTTATTCGCTGTGTCCATTGTTGAGACATCTTGCGTGACCACGTCTGTTGACCCAGCTGTAGTCGTTGGTCCCGACAGTGCATATTCTCCTTAGATGATCATGCCATAAGCAGTGAGGAATAAGGCTGCCCTATTGCATGTTGATGAGCAAGCATAAGGTGCACCTTCCCTCTAGCTCAATCACAAATTTAATACCGACAATTGACGGATAAGAACCTAAAATGTGACGCTTAGTCTTTATAGGATGTAGCGCTAAATGTTCAGCTTATATAGCATAAGCTTCTAATGTTGGTTCTCATACCTGTTTGTTGATCCTCCTTCAGACTCTCGACTGGATGACCTCACCTGTCGGTTCAATCCTCTGCCACGCGCATGTGACGTATCTTTGCAGTCATCATTGCTTGTGGTCACTGTGATATGGATAGATGAGGACTGTCATGTCCATTCTCACGCCACCTTTTCTGTGTGGTATGGCGGTTGAAGGACGAGCATATCCATTCTCACCATCATTTTCTTGGCAATCGGAGCTTTTCTGGAATAGACAATAATGGGAATATGCTTCAAAGCATCCATTTGGCTAACATATGGGAGGTAATACAATGATAAATGTGAAAGGTTTGCATGCATGCAGGAATTGCGTCCTATTGAATGGATGTTGTTACCGCCTTTAAGCGGAATTATAATTGAGGCAATTATAGCTCAGTGGTGGAGTCGTCGCTGAGGCCCTTATGTGACTGGAATTCCATGGGGGAAGGAACTTACCCCTGGTTGCCGTCACTAGTCTAGTGACCCATTCGTCAAGGAATTTACTAAGCCTACTTCTGGTTGCCTAGTTTAGTGGCTAAATTGAACCTCTGGGGACTAGGTGGATTTCATGGGAAGTCTGTTGGCTTCTTCCCGCTCTCTTTGACTTCGGTTTCCCCACCATGATAGTCTAGCATTGTCTATATCTATGAATTGTCTATATGTTGCACATAATTATGTTGAGTTAGGCATGGGCAGTCTGTTAGGGTGGTGCTCACTCGAAATGAGTCCCACTTGCACATACCACACTATTTAGGAATTAAATGCCCTGCTATTACCTCACATGCTGAGCTTTTGTCATCCGCTGGCGTATGTTGTCTGTGTTGTTCTCGTCATCTTCATCAACTTTTACTTTTAAAATCTCATAACAGCTGCTGCAGTTGAATAATAAAAGCCATAGAGTAAAGATGTGGTCCATGGTGAATCATGGCCTATATCTGTTCAGTCAGTTAGGTAGGCAACAACTTTTCCAACCACCTCAAACATAGTAGTAGTAATAATAATAATAATTGTTGAACTTACCATTTACATTAGGTGTTAAAAGAGTTTGTGTCGAGTCTGTTGAGACATGTGACTGTATTTTCACTCAGAAGTCCAGACGAAAGAGTTGTCGTAAATTTGAAAAAGATTTCAGTTATTGTACGTAGTGCCGCTAGTGCATCACAAATTTAAATGTCATGATATGATGATAAATCACCAAATAATCAAATATCACTAGTTCATGAATGTACGTCAAATTGATAAGCCTGTTTTTGTAAATACGCACTTCATAATGTATACACACAGTCAGACACATCTTATCAGTGATAATAAATATACAGGAGATATGTTCAAAGTATGAGGGAATCTATATATTAGTCTACTAATATATTGCAGATTAAAGATTAAATAATTTAATGGTATTCTGTTCAAAGTCTACATGTTATTATCAGTATAACTGGTTATTGTACTGTATATATATTTCTGTAAAAAATATAACTTCCTTAAAAATCACTGAACGATATCCTAATCTCAGACGCTCTGCATAATACTGTACAAGGGGAAATTTTCGCCTATTTCAATTTTCAGCGAAAATTTACATAATTAAATTAATTTATTTTACATTAAAACGATGAAAATTAAAATCGGCGAAAATGAAATATATAGGCTCTAAGCGAAAATTAACACCGGTGAAAATAACCACCTATACAGTAATGCTCTGTTATATATGGTCTACTCTACTTAATAGGGTAGTTAAGCAAACATTGGTTTTCATCTTCGACAGTCTTCCCATCTATGTAGGTCACCGCAGATCCAAGCCCTCCAAAGATTAGGCGGTTGCGCAATTGCATGTTAAGCATTTTTTATCGACAGTCTTCAAGATATGACCTTAATGTAACTCCTGATAATCCTGAAACAAATCTTTGCTAAATATCACATTTCATCATTATTGTCACCACTCAAACACACCTCATTTTCATCCCGGTAATTACTTTATTGTCTCGAAACAATTGCTCTGTATAAGCATTTTTTATAGTATTCTTATTATTGCTGTAATAGCAACAATAATCTATTACACTTATTGTATATTCGTGTACAGCCGTACACTGCGCAGTTGTTGAATTGTCTCAACAAATTGGTTTGTACAACAAAGAATTGATCTATTGTCCTCACCAACAAACTCATATTTTCTGTGACTTGTATTTGTAGCTATAATTGCATTGTTCTGTATACCACAATAATAAATACCTCCATGTCCTCAATTGATTATCAATAGTATACAGGGTGTCTCAGAAAAAAGTACCCTCGAAACAGATGGTTATATCTGAAAAACTATCATAAGGATAACCATGAGTTATATATCGTTAGAAAGGACAATCTGTCCTCTTTCCAACATGAGCTAATTTATGCTTATCAGCCTATAACCCACAAAATGACAGCTATTTTAAAATAGGACCCGAAATATCTTGGGGCAAGTATGCGTGTGTGTACTTTCACTGCTCACTGTGGCTCGGATTGTTCAGCTCGGGTCAGTGTACCACCTCAACAGTCAAAGATACACCTGGATGATCGTCCATCATTTGCGATACAGATTCAGAGCAAGGTTCAACAGAATCACCTGTTTTTGTGATGATGTGCGAGCACACGTATCGTCCATTTGCACTCAGTGTGACTTGTAAGGGAAGGCACCATGTCAGGCTGTACTCTCTGTATATTGTACATACCTGCTTAGCAAAGTTGACAAGAGTGTCAGTGACGGTGAACATAAGTGACCAGGTGTTACGTTATGTTATGTTACTGTATGACATATGTAATACTATGTACAATGTACATACCTGCTTAGCAAAGTTGACAAGAGTATCTGTGACGGTGAACATAAGTGACCACGTGTTACGAGCTACCCATGCCCCATATACATGTACTGTATGTATATTGTACATACCTGCTTAGCAAAGTTGACAAGAGTGTCTGTGGCGGTGAACATAAGTGACCAGGTGTTTCGGGCGTCGTCATGGAAACTGGCGTAGTTCTCATTCTGGATCTGTGTCAATGTAATCAAATGTAAAAAATGTAATCATATGTAATCAATGTAATTAATTATAAATCTTACTTATTGGCTATATTAGACATCAACAAACCTTCCATTACATCGCAATACTTTCCATATAGCATTTGCAAAATTACTGTTAGATATCCAGTGAACCCTCACCTGTCCGCCACCTCTATCCTTCACCACCCTCGCTTATTGCCAAAACAATGGGACACATTTACCTTATTTTGAACCGATTATCTCCCTTTCCCACCAATGACCATATAAGGTAATTTTGACCTACAGAAAGTTTTTTGTCAGTCAAAATTAATTTAGAAAATTATATTATAGATCTATGTTTGAAACAATGGGAAGAACCTATAGTTGTATGTTCGCCAAAATTGTGACGTCATAAAAAGCAAGTCAAAAAATTAAATGACTGTAATTTTTGTCGTTGTCAAGTGAATTTGTTAGTACACGCGCGTAAGTATATACCAGGTAGGACCTGGCGTGAAATAACAAACTTGCGATATGCCACTTAGTGAAATTAAATACGTAAACAGTAATGTAAACATTGTGAATTGTCACTCTTTTACAGGATCAATCGTTGATCGATCAGTCAATAAATCTAATAGATTGGAAGTTATACTCCATAAATTGACATATGACGGTGTGCAAGGTGTCAATCTTTTACTCAATCAACTGCTCAATAAATCTAATACTAAAAAGTGTAAAATGACTGAATCTGCTGGGAAGTCAGATGGGATGGTACATATTATGTAGTATTTTCCATAATGTCTGCCTTAAAAAATTGGTAAGGAGCCAACCGAATATCGAGAAATGCTACAGTCCCCAGATACTCATGTACATGTAGAGACTGATCTGTTTGGGCCAAGTAGAGGTGTGATCTGCTCAAGGGAATACCAGCAGGATAGAAAATTCACATTGGCCTATAGACCGGTCCCCGTCAGAGATCTTAATGTTGGTATTATAAGACTAACGGCACAAACCTGACAGTGCTGACGTACTATATGATGTATTAGATACTTACAATATAACAAAGGCGACAAACCTGTCTGAGTGTGCTGGTGGTGCTGTACGCCGGTGTGATTGTACCATCATGTGATGTCGTCGAATAGTTATACGACGTATACGCATTCCCATTAACAACACCAGGCTGAGACGGGATATATGCGTCAGTTTCCCGTTCCGTCTCGACACCGCGGCGCAACGTGAATTGATTCTGTGCGTTTTTGAGCTCCTCAACAAGTTGCTTCTCTTGTCGAACGCGTTTATCCGTCCGTCCTTCCTGTTTCGCTTTCAGTTTCTGCTGCTGGACTTCTAACCACGATAGCTCGGCCGATTTCGGGGATTTCGGAGAGTTATCGACGTTTGTCGTGTAAGTGTATTGTGTATCAGTTCGGGTTTGGTAATCGTCATATTTTGGAGTTGTCGGTGTGGGATCTGCTCCCCCAGGGGTGTATGTGAAAGCGGTTCGTGGTATATACGGTTTGCGATCCGTCGGACTACGGATGTCAGACGGACTGCGGACTTCGGGCGATCGTATTTCTTCCCCGCGAAGGGTGCGTGTGGTGGTGACCTGTGGGATGAATTAATTCAAGAATGAAATACATCATTTTGACACCATTCGTTGAATACAAGACAAAATCTAGATCACAATATGTGACAGTCAAACACCGGCATAAATCTACTGCAGTTTACATCCGTTTGATTGGCATTTTTGGTAGATTTTGCGGGATGATATGGAAAAAAATGACGCTAGAGTAATGGGCCTTTGGCAGACTATGAAGGGATGCAAGCGCAATTTTTTCCGCAAAAAATCCCATTTTACGTCGGTTTGAGTATACATCTGTTTGATTCGAGGACGACGAGCTGATAAAGGGAGAGCATTGGTACGCCGAGTGGCAATGTAGCATGTTGGAGTATAGAACGAGATTCCTGACGCAGGATCTGAAAAATCATGGCCGTGTATTTGTGGCGTGCTCTGTCGGGTGCTTAGGCAATGCATCGCACATGACTGCCTCTGTTGATCAAGTAGGTAGCCTACCGAACATGTGTATGTAGGCTAGTAAGCATTGTTTGGAAGTAAAGCTGTGCGAAATAGCCAAAACGTACACAGTAGGCCTACTTGTTTAAATGTAAGGGTAACGGTACAGTTGACGCGGCGCCGTCGAAAATTACAAGTGAAAACGGAAAGAGTGCCGGAAGTCATAGTACTGTACGAATGGGAAAGATTAAGGGGACACAACACTCGAAAATTGGGCCGTGTTCTCTGGAGTAATGACAAAATTATGTAAGTCCAGTATTTTGAAGATGTAATGTTTTAGTCATACCTTCTGCTGGTTCCACGTAGGAGAGGTGTAGTTAGTCCGGTACACATCGGCAGTGTTCACTCCATCTTTACCAGATGTTGAGTACTTGTACGTCGTTGTGGTGGTTTTTGTTGAGGACGTCTCACCCAGAAGCTCTCGTAGGATCTCGTCAAGTTGGGATTCCTGGTGGGGTGGCAAATAGATATTATAAAATTTACTTTAACTCTTTGACTGGCAGGATATGTAATTGGATCTTTTCATGACCTATATACGTTTTTGGCAATAAAGGAGTTAATAGTTGAACTTGTTAACTTCTTGATTGCCAAAGATGTATTGATACGTCATAATATGGCATATGAGGTTGCTGGTACGTAGTCAAATAGTTAAGCTTGAGATAACATGGGCCAAAAATCTCAAATTAAATAAAAACTGAGTTCATGGTACTCACAAAAAGGATATCCACCAATACCATTTCTCCATCACACACAGTTAACATTTTTTATTTCAGTGTCACCTCACATTACATCAGCAGGTCGTTGACACAGTATAAGCGCATATTACCACTTACGTAATATATGCAACTTATCACACTACCTTTCCTCAAGTTAATCAATCCTATGAAGATACAGTACCACCCTAAATAACTAAATTATGTGCTTACCTCCCTTCTAGCTGGGAGACTGTTGTGGACTGTAGTTCATAGTATTGATGTTTAGTTGTGCTTTGCATACGTGACTGTGGAATGGCTTTGAAACAAAAATAACTGAAAGGTTCATGTTTATACCCAAAATAGGCTATGATCCTACCTCCTTAGATGTCATAGCAGTCTTCTACCCAGGAGATTGTTTGCGACCCTTAGTTCATTGTTTTGAAGTTTCGGTTGTGGTTAGCACATGTAACAAACATTTTTGACCAAATCCCATGGTTTCTCACATCACTAATATATCATACTATGTACCCACCTCCTTAGATGTCATAGCAGCCTTCTGCCTGGGTGACTGTTGCGGACTGTAGTTCATTGTTTTGAAGTTTCCACTGATTTCGTTGACGTGGAAGCCCGAACTGCTGCTGACATTATCTATGTAACCTGCACAGGAAATACAATAATTAGTATGACAGAATAATGTACAAAAATAATAAGTACAACAATAGGACTATTTAATAATTTGAGGATTTTCTACAACAGTGTCTTTATAAATGATTTTATTTTAAACAATATCTCACTAGGCACAAGGTAAAGTAAATCAATGTGTCACATTTTTACATTGCATTTGTGGAGATCCCTTCTATCCAGTTAATGTCGGTTTACAATATGTGACTGTGTGTGCTAGAGGAAAGGCGTCAATGATTCAGATTCAGATGGGGTATAGTGCCGCTTATGTAGCTATGCACAGGCTTTACAATTATTATACTGCACAGTCTTATTTCCCCAATGTACGCTTACTGTAATCTACCTAAAGTTGTATTTACATTACACTTCTTAACTAGATAATTCTTCGCCGGCTAATTGGATCCTACCAGGTAAGATTTTCGGTACCTACTGTTTACATTACAAAATATCCGCCAGCGAATCGAGGCAGAGTTGTTAAATCTGTCAAGGTCAAAGGTAGCCTTACGTGCGCGTATCTGTAGTAACGCATGGTGACAAAATGCCGCGACTTCGTAATTTCAAATACTTCCTGTCTTATGCGCATGCGTTTATCTACTTTGCGTTTATACTACAATAACGATTAGCCGGCTAATACAATTAGATAATCGGCCTTCTATCCACCAGCTATGCGTATAAAACCGTTTACACTACAAAATTTGAGGGGAGACGAGTTCGCCGGCAAATAGTATCTGGATAAGAAGTGTAGTGTAAACACAACGTAAGGAGAATATGCACGATCGGTACCTGCTACTACAGCTGGCTGAACAGAGGTGGTAAAGTACTTTTGAAGTACTTGATGTGTTCTACCTGTATTATTTTTACCTGTTTCAACGTTCATAATAATCCCGGAACCAATGTCTATTTATATTCACAAAGAACGTCAACATGATTTTAAAAATGTCTATTTAGTATTTCCTATACATACATATTTTATGATACACTACTCATCAACTTATTTTAACACTAAAATTATGAATATGAATATTTTGAACACAACATCATTAATATGAATATTATTATGGTCAGCATATTAATGATATGCATGAATAACAACAGTATAATACCAACAAAATGTACATTAAGCCTACTAATGCATACTATAAAGTATGCGGCTAAAATTATAACCTAAACATTTGCAATTTTGGATCAATATAATGCTCTAATTATAAATGTATAACAAAACCAAACATTTTTCAATCGATAGTGTTGGTATAATACAGGACAGGTAAACGGTAGCCTAATGACATGTGAATGTGTATGAGTCACATGTATGTTAAATATGCATAAACATGTGATTTTCAAATCAATATTAAAATTTGCATAGTTATGTAATCAGAATGTTATTTGTGGTCATGTGCGTATATTTTGACTTGGTGTACGCTGTAAACAAAATTAATGCTACTGGATAATGTTGATAAAATTAAAACCAGGCATGCGTCCTGAAAAAAAATGACTGTAATGTTTTGATTAATTGCTAGTGTGTCTAATAGTTTAGACCTACTATACAAAATGGACAAATCAATGTTAAAAAATAATCAATTTTCAAATAAGATATAACATACTCTACAATAAAAAGTCTTTAGCATAGGCCTACATGACTCTACTGTATACCTTTATTAATAACACTGTACTATTGCTGAAACGAATGTGTGATTTCCATTGTTTATATTTACTCCAGTCCTTATTATGTGGATGCAGATGCATTCCCATAGTACAACACATATGTAATTAGCATTAATTACAGCATAATTATTCCTAATTATGTATGAAATAACACTGAACTCTGCAGTTGGCAACAAAAGAATTCCAGACACATATTATACTATACCACATTTTACAATGATGCGTGTGCCTTTTGTATTAATCATATTCCGGGAGTTACACAACTGCAGTGTGGATTTTAGTGACCCAAAATATTGTAGTTTGTCTGGCTTGTATTTGTTGTGATTCCTTCTCCATGGTGTCCTTAGGCAAGGTATCCCCTGTTATACCAGCTGTAGAAGTAGGTATCGATCATGCATATTCTGCTTGTGGGTTCGAATCTTGGACTGTCCGATCGGCGTTTTATCTGAAAATTGTTCTGAGTGATTTCTCTGTGTTCTGTGGGTGAGAGCACATTTCCCTAGCCTCAGTTTATGGCCTATAAATTGGTACTCATCGTACATAAACATGGGTTGTGTATAGGTCGGGAAGTAAAGCTGTGCATATAATTATTATTATTATACATTGTAAAGGGATCATAGTTCGTTCGATGTCTTGCTCACGTCTACCCTCGCACGGTCATGATGTAAGACTGACATTTGGAGGATCATGAGGTCCTAAAATGCGGCATATAAATGTCACACTATATTAATTTTTTTGTAGTGGTTGGTAAGGAAGGCTATGCATAGTGTCCAATATTGTAAAAGGCTTGCTGGTGCGCAATAATTTACCCCACAATAGTACAATCACATATTGTAAACCAACATTTGCCTTACACACTTTGATTTTAATATTTAGTAAATGTCATACCATGCAATTTTGATGCAAACTTGAGTTAGTATGCAAAAGGGAAATGCACTGAAATGCATGTAGCAAACATGTTGTCTAGTATAGAAAGAACAGTAGCCAAAATTTTATTTCTTACCCAGGAAACACTATAAAAACCTGTTAAACATTGATATCACAGACTATAATATCAATGTTTGAAATTCAAATTTGTGCATGGATTTGTGTAGGGGACAGTAGCTCAATGGTAGAGTGCTCGCCTACAGATCTTGGGGTCCCGGTTTCAAGACTGGGGCGCGGCATTTTCCCTGTGATTCTGTAATTCTCTTGGGCAAGGAACTTACCCCTAATTGTCTCCACTAGAAATCAGTGGCTAAATTGAGCATCTAGGGACTGGGTAGCTTTAGTAGGAATTCTGCTGGCTTCTTCCCACTGTCTTTGAGTCATGGAAGATGGAACAACCTGCTCACGTCCGGTGGTTTTCTCCGGGTTTTCCACTTTCCCCACCAAGTAACTTTCGGCTAGTTTAGATGTATAACTGTTCATCGCGAGGAGTGGCCGCAGTGTGATCCTTGTCAACCTATAGGTGCATGCGGTTATACATCGCTCAGATTGTGAGATTACAGTCAATCAGTTGACTTCAAATGCCAAACTATAAGTATATTATACGTAGGCAAGGCAGCATAACTATAGCCCTTGTAAGGGGCATGCTATCGCCAAAATGGTTGATTTCCCCATAAGTACTAGACTTCTAGCGCCTTTGAGATTCAGACATGCGTAAAAAGACGGTATAGAAATCTACACCGTTTTTAGTCCACCCACAATCCTGGATCCCAAATGAGTGGAAGTCATAATGTTTAAGCGACTGACTTATTTTGGCACTACCTATTCTAAGACTGTGACAATGCAGAACATAAACTGGTCAAGTAAGTACAGTACAGAATTAGTACATAAAGAATAAAATTACCGGAATTAATCGAGACACCAGAATCATTCCCATTGCCATTCGGAAGCCCGTCGAATACCGTCGGCGATAACCCGTACGATTTCTTTGTCTGTACAACGATTGGCTCATCGTACAGAGAATGCATTTTCATTGGTGGAGATTTCTTAACCGGTGTAATTTCTTCGTATGGGGATGAAAATTGTGATGTTTTGTTTCCTGACGATGATTTTCGAGTCAGCGTTACTTCCTCGTAAGGGGATGAAACGTGTAAAGGTTGTCTGTCGAATGATGATCGTCGACCCGGGATTTCTTCGTAAGGAGATGTGAATGATGATTGGTTGGATGTTACTGGGATGTCGCTTGGGTGTTGATACGGGGAAGACGTACTAAACGGAGACGTTGGAAAATTTGGGGTTTTTCCGGGTGTATCGATTGATTGGTATGGGGTTATGTCGCCGGGATTGTTTTCGTAGCTGGATAATGTCATTTCACGTGACGAGTGGAACTCAGTTCGAGTTGTCGTGCCATTTTGTAATGGCAGTGTTTTTAGGTTGGTAGGGATAGCGTATAGGTTGCCGTTTATTGGACCTTTAGCGTGGTTTACGTCAACCGTTGTTTGGATGTGGTTTGGGGTGTGGTTTGAGACGTGTGAGGAAACGCCGTTTTGTTTTATATCTGTGAATGTTAGTACAAACAGTGCAAAATTTGGTTAGATTCAACGTGATTGGTGACGCACTTGTCAATTCTGGCATTTTGTCTTATGTTGTGGATATCGGTGAATCGGAGAATCAAGCGTGTCACTAAACGGGCATCGTTAGTTTTACAGTCAACATATACGGTGTTAACCAGAGAGATGATCCTCTATCAACTGAATCTTAAAATACTGTCAAAGTAGACTTACTTACATTGTTGACACCGGCGCTCAAACATGACAATTCCTCGTGTCTAAAGATTTTTTTTTCATTGGAAATATATAATATGGTGTATTGCACAATGTATTTTTATTGCAAATCATTTTAGTTTATCAGCACATCCAAAATCCCGTATCATTTCTGACACACTCAAATTAAGACTTGTGACAAAGTGGAAAGTCACTGCATCGTAGAGTGACAGTATTAAGAAGTAGGAGATTTAAATCGTGATTATAATCAAAATTTTGTAATCACGATTTAAACCCAGATGTAAATGCTAGAATTGACATGCAGCGATCACAAAACAGTAGTAGCATAAACCAGAAAATTCTACTTGAAACATAGAAAAGTGTTAAGACATACAAACATTGCAAGTTGCAACACAGCAACTAATCAGGCAAAAGTGAAACGATGCAGTTAAAACAGGGGAAATGTTACGTACATACATTAAACTATAGTAAACGTAAGTCTTTGTACTCTTTTAAAAGACAAAAGATGGACTACTAAATGGGATCAAATGTGTGTGAGAAACACAAAATCCAGGCATAAAATCCGAACAATAAAGGTGTATTCATTCATCGATAACTAGACAAAATAATGCACTGTTTACGATTATACAGATTGCAAGACGATTGAGAACATTATTATTAATATCGAAAGTCATGTCAAGCAATAGTGAAGGTGAAGAAGACAGAATGTAGTATGCTACCCTGTCAGCATATCAATATGGAAACATACATTCAAATACAGTAATCCTGTAGACAGTGATGTTAAAATAAGTAGGGTAAGACCAGAATAAAAAAAATAAAACAAAACAAAACAACAAAAAACAGCACAAAATTAATATAAACGAAATGTATCCATACCGTTAATAGCAGCATCCACATCATCAAATTTGTCATACGAGTCCCAGCGCTGTAGAGAGTCTTCCACTTCATCTATAGGCACTGTGATGTCAGACTTGAACCCGGCCACTGTCAAACGAAAATATGATATTATAAGTAAAATAAAAGTAAAACGTCACATTTGTACACGTACACCTTTGAATCAATCAATCAGTAGGTTTAGGCACAAAAGTCAGACTCTACGAATCTCTCAGTTGTGCAATTGGCAGCTATTAAAGCGCATAATAAAGGA
>WNLI01163885.1:0-68289 GCA_025802215.1 Wirenia argentea | reverse complement strand
TATTAACGTGAAATGTTTCGAGTAGAAGGGGGAGGCAGATTTCTCGATATGATACACGCGCGGTCATATTTATATTAAAACGTTCTCATTTATAGAGATCTAATATAATAAACAAACCGCAATACGACGTGGCGATATATCGGCTGTCCGTCACGGATTAATCCGAAACTGGATTCGAAGTCGATTACTTGAATCTCGATAGTTATAATCCGGGAGTTATTATCCACCCGTCATGTTACGAGGACATAAACGGTTACACACAACGTCTGCTGCAAATATTACGCGACCTAAAACTAAACCGTAGAGTTAATATTACACGTGAGTTACAGCAATAGTGTTAACACGTTCGTAGGTAAATATGTTTATATAACCGTTCATTCCTCTCGCAAGTTTTCGGGACACGTACAAAACGATCTGATCCCCTGGGTATGATTATGTATCTGGACGTAGGGAAAAAGAGTTTCCAATGGAATACCGATTATCTCGCACATGGGACATTCGTATGGTTGGTCGGGCGCGACACACTTTACGCACACGAGCCCGTGTCCGCAAATTGGCAATAACGGCAGCACTCCTTCGAATATATGGTCATCAAATTTTTCTACACAGTACGCGCACAACCAGTCGTGGCCCGGCGATCGGGTGCTTATCGGTTTTAGTTTCAGCAACGAATTAAACCGTCGACGAGAACAGGTCCATTGAAAAGGGCAAAGACGCGAAGGGAAAAATTGAGCCACACACCCACGGCAAAACGCGCCGTGTCCACAAGGATCGAGTACGTACGACGTCCCAACGATCGGAGTCTTACCACAGAAAATACAGCTCATATGTTTCCTACGTATTCGACGCATAATTAGACGCCCAGTGTCGCCATCAAACGAGTCCCGCCGTGCAGTGGCCCTTTGGTTTTCGTCCTGTCGCAGCAACGTCCCGATAATTTCTAAACGCTTTCGTCGCTCCTCCGTCACGTTAGACATGACGTACTCGCACCACGCCACAAATCGTCCTTCCCCGCAATCGCAAATGTAGCTTAACACTTTAAACGTGTAGATAAATAAGCGAGTGTCATATCGATACAATCCTACGAAAAGTGCCCTATTAATAGACTACATTCTTTTAAGTAATCACTTGTGCTTAATTCGTGATTTTGGTACCTCGACTCGAGTTTCAGGAGACTGTCAGCCTTATCCTTTGCCTTTGCCCTCTGTCGACGCGAAAGTTTGTCCTGTGTGAGCAGCTTAACGGTTAGCGGTATGCGTGCCGATTCCTTATGTAGTTCATCGATCAGTTCATACCAGTTGCATGTGTCTCCGGGAGCATTGGCGTTGAGTCTGCGAATGAATGTGGTATTGTAATAAAAAATGGTCGAAAAGGGGATACGTTAATTTGTATTATAATATTATAACAACAATGCGGTTTATCCTACACACGCGCGCATCCCATCCCCGATTACACGCACCCCACCCCCGGATCACAGGCATCCCGCGCCCGCCAGTAATCACGCCTTTTAATTTTCACTTGACGCAAAGCGTCACTCGCGCAGACGTACACCAAGGATAACTCGGAAATTGAGTAGGTATACAATTTCTGAGCGGACTGATAAACAATAATATGTTTGTACGTATGTATTGGAATATATAGTATACTAGGACTACTACAATGTAAGTATACCATACCTAGAATGCCAAGACTCCACGTCGTTGTTTGTTCTAATTGGGCGGAGGAACGTCGACCACGATGTGGGTGGGTGGACTTTGCTTTGAATCCAGTTCTTTTCGAAATAATCCATCAACTCTCGCAGCCCGGTCGCCATCGTACCTCGAGTGGGTAAGTTTGCTTTCAGATTGTAAAATGACTCGACTATATGGACACTCGGCAAAAACGACAGCGCCATAACCATCCGCACGTAATCCCGTATAGCCGGCTGTCGCGCGTATGCGACCCGAAGACCCGCATCTACGACTTTAGAGTATACGGCTTTAGACCAATGAAAATTACACCCGAAAATGGACGCGCTCGGAAACTCGGATTTAATCGCGCTCCATAACGCCGATTCGAAATCCACTACGAATTCGCTAACGACGTTAGTGGATAATATATTCTTAAGTTCGCGGAATACGCGTTCGTAATCGGTCGTTTTTCTTCGTGTCATAAATACGTACGCGAGTGGAACTTGCGCGTAGGATTCATCGGACCGTATAAATGCGTGCAGAACGAATAATTGAACGAACGGTGCCCGCGCAACCTTGAACGTCCCGTCGCAATATATCAGTCTCGCGGTGGACAACAGATTCAGTTGTACGCGCGTTGCGAAAATGACGTGGCGTTGTTCGTCGAACGAAATGTCGGCCTTGAGGTAATCTTTCGGTAAAGCCCGCGCATCGATCTGTAATAAAACGTACAACGTAAGAACTACCGCGCGTAAGGGTATCCAAGAACGCTACGCTAGTTTATAGTATACTACACTTGTACGTATCGCCTTGTCACCATAATATTCATGAATAAAAATACATATATGTTCTGACAAGAAATTGGTAATTATATATGTACACATATAGTACCATATAGTTACTAGAATACCGCAAGCGGGTACGTTATAAGTGGGGCTACTCACCTCAAATTCCACTCCTTTGGGGTGTGACGGTCGTTCCTTCTCTCGGGCACGATTCGCCATTCGTTTCAAGCTGTTAACTTTTGGGAGCGCTTCCACCCTCGCGTCCTCTGGCATAGAGACGAGAGCGTTCGTTACTATTTTGCCTGACTGTTTGTAAATGTCTTTTCTTGCGTCCGATTTAATCTGAAACGAACAAGGAAACCTCATAAAATAAAGACGCAATCGGCCGCGTATTAACCACACACAAACAATAATCCATAACACATTACCTTTTTCACAGTTTCGATCCGAGAGCTCATCCCCGGTCTACCGGGATGAACATGCCCCTTCGCACCGGGTGTGAATTCCCCTTTTTCGTTTTCCCTCGCCGTTGCCGGACACCGTTTTTTAAGCACGCCTTGAGAATACGAACATCGCCATATAGTATGCTGCTTGGTGTTATCCTTAAAAACGTACGAATAACCGTCACTATCGGCCACGATTGTCTCGCCCCGTTTTGACCCTCCATCGTGTCGGGTATAAGTCGTTACGCTCTGGGTATTCGCGACCGGCTGCGGTTCAATGCTTTCTTCCACGGCAACTACTACCGGGGGTATGGGGGATAGAACGTTAAAGTTCGAGAAATCCGGGACATCGTCGGGTAATGTCGAAATGTCTTCGTCGGTGTCCGCGCAATATGCGCCTTCCGCATCGGAATCCGTACTTTCTTCGGAATCTTGGTCGATTCTAACGGGCGTGGGACATGACCCTTCTGGGTCCTCGACCACCGCTTCGCAGCTAAACACCTCGAATATGTTTTGTCGCTCGGCCATCTAGCTAGCTTTTTGTGGGGAGAGGAGATCCCTTAGACCCAGGCGTCCGGCTCGGTGATACGATAATCCATCGCGCGCTTTAATACATATATTTGCGCGCAAAGTTGCCTATTGGTATTTTGTGACACGCGAGTCTCACGAAGCGACTTCGTTACGTGGCAAATCCGCATTGAGTTCCCCTCGTCGTATATAACTCTAATTAACTTTACGAATATTTCTTGCGGATGAATCCATCGTATACATAATATCGCAATATGGCCGCGTGTATACCTCATCTAAACGAACTGCAACCTATTATACTAGATACATTTTGCGATGAAGTCATATCCAAAATAGTTAGAATTAACGCCGCGGAGTGTAACGGGTGCAAGATAGGACACGGTAGTCAGGATCAACATCAATGCCTTTTTCCCCCACCGCGTGTATGGTTTTACACCCGCGCGTTTGAGGCGCTCGATAAAATCAGTATTTGCAACGACGTCCTGTCTAAAATCGACCTACCTATTGGCGATATGGAGAGCGTGAAGGATTATGTAGAAAACTATGTGATTTGCGACACTTTTAAAACCGACCTCTGGGAATATTTGCTCGCGCGCGAACCATACGACCCCGACGAGTGAAAATTATTAATATGCCTTCCATAAGCGAACGCTTTGATACCTCACGGATGCCCTGAATTACCGGTTCCATCTGAATTATGGGTATGGGACCGGAATCTCACAGCGGACGATGATAAACTAAATGGTTTAAACGATCCACATCCTAAGATACCTCACGAATGCCCTGAATTCTGGGTATGGGACGACGATAAACTGGATAAACGCGATCATTTTGCGGTTAATCGCTGCACTCACGCACTTGGCTTTTCGAACTTTTTAGTTTGAGAAATTCCAGTCACAAGTTCACGCGGATGTATTTGTATGTCCGTACATTACTAATCCCGTAGAAAAGTAAATATATAAATACATAAGTTACCAATGGGCGATATTTTGTTTATTTGAAATACGACGTAAATGCTATGCGGATATTGGGCTGTTTTAATGGGGGTAACCGACAAGTAAACTACACTCATGCAAATAGTTACCCGTTGATATTTCGTGAAGCTCGTACTTTTCCCACAATTCCATCAATTTTGCAGTTTTATCTTTGGCAGTTTTTCTTTGGCGTCGCGACAGTTTTTTCTGGTTTAATAGTTTGACTGTCCGTGGTAAAGAAGATGCTTGATTGTGTAACTCCCCTAATAGCATGTACAGATTACAGCGGTCACGTCCTGGGGCGCGCGCGTTGAGCCTGTGTAAAAACAACAAACTATAATTGTAGTATTCCGTACACGATTAACTAACCTATATTCGAGGGAACCATGTAGTATATGTGTATGATAAACGTTAGTGTGGTACCTTTAGCTGAAAATAAGATATATAGCAAACGGCGACTACTGCTTACGTATGAAGATAAATTTCGTTAATCTAGGAAATATAATTTCGTTCATCTAGGCTGGCGATGCGTAAAACGCAATACGTGTATTTTTATAATAAATAAAATTACATACCTGGCGTGCCAAGACTCCGCGTCGTTGTTTGTCCTGATAGCGCGACGGAAAGTTGACCAAGACGAGGGAGTATGCGTCGCGCTTGTGATCCACGTACGCTCAAGATAGTTCATTAACGAACGCAACTTGTGTGTCGCGTCATTCTCAGGAAGAGTCGCTTTCAATTTGTAGAACGAGTCCGCGATGTGAACGCTCGGAAGATGGGGAAGCGCCATCAGTGTTCGTATGTAACGTCGAATAGCTGGCTGTTTACCATACGCTTTCTTAAGTCCCACGTTCACGACTTTTCTGTATACAGCCTGCGTCCAGTGGAAATTGCACCCAAAAATGCCAGTTTCGGGAAACACGCGCCGTATCGCGAGCCATAGCGATTTTTCGAAATCAACCACGAACTCTTGTACGTTTAAAGTGACAAGTTTTTTCACTTCTTCAAAAACCGCGACGTAGTCCGAAGTTTTACGTCTCGTCATAAACACGTAAATTAGAGGGACTTGAGTGGCACTTTCTTCCGATCGTATAAACGCGTGAATCACAAAGAGTTGCATAAATGGCGCTCTAGCAACTTTGAATGTTCCGTCGCAATATAACAATTTCGCGGCCGATAATATTCCTTCTTGCTCGTTCGTCGCGAATACGATATGGCGCTGCCCGTTGACACGTATGTCCGCTTTGAGAAAATCTGTGGGGACGTGTCGCGTATCCACCTGCGTAAAATAATTTGAAATATCGTTACTCGCATACGAATATAGAATGCGAATATAGAATGCGTAGTTTATCTGTGCATGTAAGGGGGTAGTTGAATGGTGGTCTGCACATATAATTATATATTGTGTTTATAATAACTTTGTATTTATATGCGTCTGTGTTAGACGCGGTGTGAAACCTATATAAAAAATAAAACTAATTTTTAAACACTCACCTCAAAGTTCGCATCAGACGGGTGCACTGGTCGTTCCGTTTCTCGAGCACGGTTAGCGAGTCGCTTTAAGCTATCCATTTTCGGGAACGCCTCCATATTCAAATCGGGTGGCAATGCGTTTAGCGCGTCGTTGACTATTATACCGGATTCCTTAAACAGATCTTTTCTGGCATTTGTTTTGATCTGGAATAAAAAGATATACTGTATAAATACAACGCTATACTACAAACGGCAATATGTTATCACCGTAAATATACTAACAAACTGAATACACAACGGGATAAAAAATTAAATAATCATATGTAATATATTATGTTAGATTATCTTACCTTCTTGATGGTTTCGATTCGCGAGCTCACGTCAGACACACCGGTGTGGTTGTGAGGTTTTATACCCGGGGAAAATTCACCGCGGTCGTTTTCTTTTACAGTCGCGTAGCATTTCGTTTTCAGTCCTCTCACAGAACATCGCCATATTGTGGTAACAGTACTTTTGTTTTTGAAAACGTACGTATAGCCGTCGCTATCGGTAACGATGGGACCACCCCTCTTTGATCCGCAATTATGGTGTTTGTAAACCGTCGGAGAATCTACGAGCTCACCGGACAACGTGTCGTTTAGTAGGGGTGCTTCAATGGGTGAAAGGACGCGTGGAATTGGCGTCGCCACATTAAAGCTAGGGTAATGCGATGGTCCGACCGCGCAGGAACACTCCGCGCAGGAACACTCCGCGCCGCAACGCTCCGCACAATCCATTTATAACTAAGGTAAGATAATCCACACCAAGGCTAACGTTCTATTTCACGTACTCGATACGGATTAGCACTTACATACACCGCTAGTTAGCAATCTTACGTCTTAGTTAGCGATATGGACTCTACGGCGCGCGAAACTGCCCAACGAGTGAATTCGACGATAGAGTCAGTACGGCTTACTCGAGACGAAAATACCGATCGAACGCAACGTGAGAACGATCCTATCATCCCGGATTGGTTACAGTTTTCCGGGGATGATGCGAGTGGGGTTAACATTGAAACGGACAGTGATGAGGATAACGCCGCGGGGTATTCTTTGTATACGGAAAAGGGATCCCGTGGAGCGGGTGGGCGAGAAAGCAGAGATGAGAGCGATGCTTTACTGCGAGCGTTGTTGGAAAAGGTTGACTATGCTGTTGAAGGACCACCGGGAGTCCAAGAGATTGTAGATCACTGGCGCGACGCGAGATACGCGAAGTGTGTTTACGACATCGGTAATTTAGAATGGAATTTATCGCCGAATCGTTCCCAACTTCTATTAACGCCGCTGCTAGAATCGCTACCAACGGCAGACCTCGGCGCGAGACTATACTCTGACGTAGCCTCGCAACTGGACCGTACGTGCTCCGAAGGGGCAGCGTGCCTGTATCGGTCATTCTACCCACACGTCTGTGAATCTGGTCCGGTCGCTTTAGCCAGTAATACGATCGAAATATTTACGAAAGCAGCGCACTTCTGTCGAACTCGCGATTCTATCATGTCATTACTGGATTTGGCGCGAGACGTATTGGTTATCGATAAACACGACTCGTCGTCGAACGACACGTTCGACAGCGGTTTAACGGTTGCCTCAAGCAATACACTCTGCATATGTTGTTTATTGGTCACCCAACTCAAGACGACTATCGATGCGCTCACGGGCGCTACGCGGCTAGCGGATAGACATTCCGAAGATAGCGCATCGGGTTACAGCTGTAACAAACCTATCCGCGAAATATGGCTTCTCGATTCGAGTGGGCGATATTTCGGAGAAGAGTATAAATGCGCCGATTATTTCGCAACTCACGTGAATATAAACGGAACGTCGATGACGCAAATATCAAAACTGGGATTCGCCGATTACCGAGTAGAACGAATGACGCGATCGGACGGTAATTGCGACGAATTTTATTCCGTATGGCGTATTGACGAGGAAGAATTCTCCGTCGAAACACACCCGCGAAATCGTGTACACCAGTCACTGTAGGATATACGATATAACACGACTGGTTTCAATACAACGGGAAAAAGAACGGGTGGTATATAGTAATTCAAAATTAATTTAACCAATGGTAGACGCAGAAACTCAAGAATCACTTATCCGAATCTAGCCAATGGTGGACGTTGTTTGTTTGATACAAGAGCGTTGAGAATACATAAACTGTGGCAGTTGTTATATTTTTTCACGATGCTTGTATAATTTGAAAGCCGTTGTATTCGGTTATGGTAAATGACGTAATGGATAACATGTTTGATGAGGCAAATTATTTATCATTTCTTGACCCACCCCGACACATCCCTTTACCAACCAGCTGTTCTTACGATACCGAGGTACCGCACAACCCGGTGCAACAATGGTCGTTCGAAGATTTCGATAAAAGTTCCCTAAATGGAAAGTTTTATCAGAAAATGTTAGACTATTTCGGCAGAGACGTCGACTTCGACACTATTAGCAAGTTCAGCTCTTATAAACTTTTGCGACGTATGGGCGAGACGGCTAACATGACATACGCGCAACATGTGGAGATGCACGCGATGCCGAATTATAACCACAGGGACGAAATATTCACGTTCGCGTTATTTTCGAAAAAACTCACGTACGACCTCAATCAATGGATCTATCGCGAGGACGAACAACGCAATAAAATGATTAATCACGTACGTACTTACATTTATGAATTGCGTGAATATATACGTCAAATACCGAAATATGAGAACTTAGGGAGACAGAAAGATCGTGAAACTATAACGGGGTTCAACTACATGGTGTGGAAAATGTCTGATAAAACTCGCGATGCCGCCACACCCGCCTTATTTTTTGCACTTGTTAACGTTACGTATACGGCGGTACCGCTATTAGGACCAGTTTTGGGATTTATGCTCGCGGAATACCTCGCCTATAGTGGGCGCGTGGGTTGGATTACAAAACATTTTCACAACGCGGCGCACGTCGCTATCATGTGCCAAGATTTGGCAGCGTTAGCATCGCTTCCGTTTCTTGAACTATCGTGGTGGATGCCGGATGGCGATGGGCATACCCCTGTTGAATTGGCATTTTTACGATTCATTAACGATTCAACCTTTCGATCTATGGTGTCTTGGTTTATCGCCGCCGTTCGTTCTAGTATGTTAAACGTGGAACAACTAGAAAACCCCAGTTGGAGTACGCGCGAACGGGAGCGCATTACGACAATGCAGACATTAACCACGGGTTTATTTCTAAACACGAACGATTGGATTCCCGTAACCCACAATGACGTCAACGTGTTCAATTGTAGCAGATCGGGCGAGTCGTTAGAAATTCGAGATTGTCGGTTTATTAACGTTTCCCTATTCCGTCGCCGAATCGGTAATGTTATTTGGTGGGACAAAGACGCTGTATTAGACCTCGTTAAAAATAAACTATTCAACGAATCCGATATCTACAGGCACGAGATTTTATCTTCCACGACCATACCGAATTGCACTCTAACGTCCGTGACCGACAGCCTTCGCGAATCCGTTTCGATCATGGACGAGCACGCCATACCCAAGGTAATAGAAGAAACGACGCATACGGTGTTCGCTTTTGATAAAAAATACACTCGATATATGCCCGTCGCTCCATATTTCAAGAAATATTACGGCGATACTTCTAAACTGGCTCTTCGAACTCCGCAACATATGTGGAATTGCGCGGATATATACGCGTTTGGAAGTCTGACCGGTACATTCGTCTCCAACAGATCGGTACGCAGTTTCGCTAATCGCACCACTACGCAAGTTGAACGCGCAAATGGAAACGCTGTACAATATACTGCCGACAAGGCTATCTTTTCTAGTCGAAGACTGACGGCAGCTAAAGCAAAAAAGCGTCATTTTAACGTAGGGAAACCACATTCCCCGTTAGCCATTAAACGGAAGCGCAGTGACTATGCATCGAATAAGTGAAAGGAAAATAAGGTTATGTTGTATGCAGACATCTTTAACGGATAACTAGGCAACACGGCGAGTGTTTGCCGCCACACGTATTGGAAATTTCTTCTTTTATGACGTGTATTTGTGTGTTTGAATCGTGGTCGATGTTGTTGTTCCATTTTTGTTCCAGTATATGCTTTGCGTAGTTGTGTAAATTTTGCAAACGGTTAAGAACCGTATTCCCCTTAAAAATTGTGTTATTTTACATTGCGATTAATAAGAACTTTGATTTTAGACTCCTTCGAAATTAACACAATAGTAATCTTTAAAATATTAACATAACTTACACGCGTATACCTTTATAGTAACAACCTTATCTGTGGTTTTTAATAAAAGTTATAATAACTTTGCTGAAAAGATTGTTTGGGAGTCGTTTAATGTAATATCGCTAAAGGAAATTTATACAGACCGTTTCACAATTATGCAACCCCCGGTTTATATTTACAAAGGCATAGCAACATAAGGTATATACTGTATACTTGTGGAACCATCTTCACAGTATATGTTTTAATACACGTATATTAATTGGGTAAATGTTATGTACGTAAAACGTACGAACTTCAAACTTAAACAAAGGAAAAATTTATTAGGTGGACCGTATCCTAACAGGTAAAATTTAATAGCTGACTGGGTTGCAATCGGAAACATCGAAAGCACCGAATATTTAAACGATAACGACCGATGGAAGTTATATGCCATTTCGATGTTCGTTAGTGACATTCATTCTCTATCGACAAGTGTTTTATTGTATGACTGATGAATGTCAGGCCGGCGTCAACGCTATTTCGTAGAACAATATTCATAAAATAATCCCAAGCAGATTCGATATCGGAGTCCGTTTTCGATCCGACCAATTGAAGTGTAGCGTTACCTCTATTATCGATATCATACGCCGATGCATATCTACTGTTCTGTACGACGGGACACATATACAGTCCAGAATTACGTTCGTTGGCATAAGTTGATCCCATTACGTATGTTCGCGCCGCCGAAGACACGGCTGCACAGGCCACAGCGACGTACAAGTACGGGGATAAATTAACGTGCTGATTCGCCGGGATTGTATAGTCGTCGGTTACGGAAACCCAAGTATCGATATTAGTGTAGGGATTCCTTACACATATGTGGTGTTTGGGCTCGGCGGTTTTTGACAATCCACCCGTCGATCCGAATACCAGAGGCAAATACGTAGGGTACCTAGGTAATCGTTTATTGTTTAACCATATTGTACGCGCGATATCTGGACAACGTAAATAAAAACCTGTTATAAGGAGAAACGATTTGCTCGTGGTCGTGTCGCCTATCGGTTCGGATAATCGCGAAGACGCAACTAAAGTTAAATGTTTCGCGAAGAAATATTCGCAGATTTCCGCCCATTTTATACTCCCACATTCTTCGGCGGATTTTATCACGTTTTGGTTAGTAACTAAACCCGGGGCGACACCGCGAGACTCTCGAAAAACGGACGCGACTAAAGCACGATACAGATCGACGTAGCCTATTGATAGACCATCTAGATCCAACGGTAACGGACATATATACATATTATTCTGTCTCGTTGATAGTAGTGGACCGGTCCAAAACCTTGCTAAGCCAGCTTCGCCTCGAAACATACGTTCGATGTTTTCCTTCACGGTATCGAGCCCCGCGATCAAATTCGCGCCCTCAAGTAAAAAGGTGGGAACATCACGCTCGTAAAACGCGGCTAAACCGACTAGCCGTTCGACATTCGCCATCGGACGATAAACTGGTTCTGTATAATCCGATAATTCCAAGGACGCGAATCGTGTTCCACTAAAAACACACACGAGAAAAATTACGCGCGGGGCAAACACAAAGTAACGAACGTTATATCCGAAAAATTCTACAAGTTTAATCGCCACGTTAATTATAAAGCATTTTGTATTGTTTAAGCGGGTTTGTTCGTAGAATAAATCACTCGCGGTACTAATGGCATCATGGGTGTATATGTGTGAATTAGGAACAAAATTTTGCGGTTTAGTCGTCTGGGTAATGAACTCTATAATTCGAAAGAAAAATAAAACAGCTTCATCCTGCGATGTCGTGAGAATCGTTAAAGCGTCGCTAGTTATCGCGTCTTTTAATCCCCAAAACGCGCGAGTTAGGTGAGAATGTATAGTTTCGTTCAACCTGGGTAACGACAGACGGTAGAGAATAACTACAGTTTCTCTTACAGACTGTGATATACTCGCGGTACCCATTGGGATATTTTCCCGTGGCGAGACCACGTCAGTGGCGATATCGCCACTCTCCGCACACATGCAGCGCCACAATTCACCTGGAATCCAAGCTCGCGTTTCAGCGAGGACACGCGAAGCGTTTTCTCGTGTACGCGGACATTTAGACATATAATCGTCGAAATAATCAACCCACTTTTCTGCAGTATATCGCCCGCCATTGTGGCGTTCACCTTCCTCATCGATTAACCTTCTACACTGATTAATGCGTCGTTGTGCGGCTATTGACAAAATCGACTTGCTTTCAGTTAATGTGACCATAGTACTGGGAATGGACGATATTATATGTATCCAATGTATATGCTAGGGACGACGCGAACACAAGATTAAGCGCATATAATTACCAAGGTAAAGTTATAATCCGTCACTCGCCATTAAGGCACATACTCGGATGTCAAATAGACCATCTGGTGTACCCTGGTAATTGTCGCGCCGCGCGATCCGATCTGTCCTCGAACAGTTTACCACATCCTTACACTTATTACACTTATACAAAGATAAAATAACACAAGTGGGACATCTGTGGCATCACGCTTCAACGATCACCGGTTTGGTTTTCCTTTCCGGAGCCCATGCATGCATCGGCACGCGCGGCGCCTCGACCCAATCTTCTTTTCGAAATTGATCGACAGGTTTTATTTCGTATCGGTTGTAACACATCTCGACAATCGTATAATGAAAATTGATGTCATCACCAATATCGTCGTTTTCATCTAAAGTATCGGGGTTTGCAAGTGTAGAACCCGCTTCTATCGAGGAATCGGAATATGCTTTGTAAATATCGAGGCGATTATCCCGTCGATCATTTGGCGTAAAATAGATAGAAACGTGAGGTTGGTTGCCAATATATGCGGAAAAGTCATCCTGGCGGTAAACTTGGTGAGCAAGTTGCCGTTCGTTTGCGTCTACGATGAACCGATGTAATACTTCCACTCGACTTTTTCCAGAGGCGTTAACTAAATTCCCGTTCGGTGTATTTATCCGTAATTCGATAGTTTTCTCGCCGTCGAACTCGATGATGGCCTTTCCCACACTGTAGTATTTTCTAAAATTTTCAATAGCTAATACGTCCGGCGGCGTGAGATCACCTTCATTCGCTCCTCTTATCGCAACAAATATAGCTTTACCCACTCGCCCGATGCGCGTATACCGAGTGGGGTAGCGCGGTAAGAGCGCTCCCGCGTTTTCCACTCTTCGATGCTTAAGATTTTCAAATAAATTTCGTGGTATTATCGCAGCGGCGGTTTTTTGTTTCGTTTTCGCCTGGTCTTTGTTGTCTATGTCAGCTGCGCTCTTCTCCATTACACGTTCACGTAAAATGTGGATCGCTTACGGTATCGCCGCATAAGAATTTGTCCACCAGGAAATATGATTAATAACCGAAATATATAATAATGACGCGATCATATTACCGAAATATATAATAATGACGCGATCAAATCAGTTATTGTGAAACACCCAGTGCCAATCTCTGTAAATCAAGAATTGATCGAATGTATTGCGTGTACGGATGTATATTTATTTCGAAATCATCTATCGTTCGTGCCATGGCTTCCGAATCTAATCCCCGTACAATTAGACTATGCACTGCCCTGGATATAAGATGCGGACACGATACTCTTACGCGACATCCGACGCACGATTTGGACATCTCATCGCGCTTTGCGCTCTCGAGATTCATCTTTGAAATGTTGTGACGCATGATATTCACGCAGGTTCCGTCATCTTGCTCAGTTATCGGTTTGGAATCTGCCGCCCAATTCCACGTAACGGTATTATCTGTAGATTTTGTCATTTCGGGATGGGTACCATTAGTGGGGTAGTGTAACGAACCTGAGCAGCTTCGACACATAAAGCGCTTCACATCGCCATACGACCCATACGTGAGGTTAAGACTGTGATCTGTCTTTATGGCCGAAGAACGGTCGCCGTCATCCATATAACCGTGCTTTTTATCGCTGGCGAACACGCCCCGTCGTCCGGCTTCCACATTGAACGCTATACGCTTATAACACGTCCGTGAACCCCCGTAGCACATACCGTAAGCGCGCGCCCCTGGACCCGTAGGACGCTTCCCGTTTGCTTCATCCGTGTAACTCACGCTGTTGGTAATGTAGAAGAGATGCCGATAACGGTACGACGATCCACGCATATAAGCCCCATACAAATCTATCGACTGATACCTATGGTTGTCGAAAGAACACGTTTCCAGTAACGAGTTGCGTATAGATATATTGCATCGGGATTTGCGCGTCGATGACATTCTCTTACAAGCACCGCATATTAACACTGCATTATGATTATGCAGTGACTTCCTAGCGTATCTGCTTACGGTTGGCCCGAGATTATATCCGGTGCATTTAGCGTGACACGTACACCCGTCCACGTTAACACGCAGCAGTTTCGTTCTGAGACGACTCCTAGCAATGTCAACTATATTACTTAATATATGCAGCATGTCGGCATCACTATCTGATCGACCAGCGCGTTTTCTAGCGAAGGAACCCACATAACCCATCTTCGAAATCGCAGCTTCAGCGAGTATAGCATCTGAGGCGAAAGACGTCGACCTTCCCGCGACACCGGGTTTCCCTCTGTTTGTTAGCCAATGAATTATAGTCACCAAGTCATATGTAGATACAAATGGTATACCAGTTAAGATACGTTCGTTTATAGCCACACGACGCGAATAATTTATCCCCGGTCGTATCCGGACGTCTAAAGTATGGATAGATTCTGAAGCTCGCCGACGCGCTGTCACCAATGCGTTTAAATCAGCACATACGCCGCGCTTAATATGGGTATATTTTTTATGTAAAAAAGTATATCTATAAAACGAAAAGAGTGTTGCGTATCTCCTATCTGTACTATACGCCGATTTAGTTAGAATATCAAGCTCCTTTTGATCGTCTATATACGTCATATTGGCTTTCCGCAATATCGAATTCGCGACAAAGTATGCACATTGTCGCATAATATTCGTGCTCCCGTCGCGGGGCATCCACGTCGTCGAAAGATAATAACTAACTAATCTAAAGGCATACATAATAGGATTGCAAATAATCGTCGAAATTGTAAACGTAGGTAGCGATTTGAGAAATCTTTCGGGTAATACGGATAAGACGAGTTTCCGCGCACGATTTGGCTCTAAGTACCTATTGGAGGTGGCGTCGCCCAGTTGACAAATGGAAGGGCGAGCGTTGCCGAATAATAAACATATCTGTCGCCTATTCTTTACGAATTGTCGGCAGACGTAGGCGATATCCGTGGATGATACGCCAATTCGTCGAACATTCATCGTCGTTAATATTTCTATTGCGTAAGCTTACGTGCGAATTCACTATAAAGTTGAGGTAATTTGTTCGCATCTTTCGATAACATACGATATGCGGCTAAGTGTCGCTCGATCGACCCAGATTTCACGCGAATTACGTGAATCGTGGTAAATCGTTTCACCAGCGTCGTGTTTTGCTTCGCCTTGTTTTGCACGGGGATACCTATATTCGCGTCGCTAGTCGCGCACAGTTCGCGGTTTGTAACGTCCAAAGTGTCCTGTGGATAACTGAGTAAATGTTCAGCATTATCAATTCGACCGATACCCGTTACGTCGTCGTGTTCACATTCAATATTAAACGGGCGGTAATGAGCCGTATGCGATGGAATATTTACACGATCTAACGCTGCGAGTTCACGATCAGTCGTTTCGCGCTTCAACCATCCCTCCGTATACTCGTCATATAACAGCGTCTTGTCACTCTCGAGTAAACACTTTTCCGGGGAGTTTATCGACTCGTCACTCTTCGAATGCGCGTTTGTTGATTCAAGGCCGCTTATAACGTCCGCGTACCCGTTATTCAAATCATAGAAAATCTCTGATGGATCATAGGTCGACAAATTAAACTCAAACTTATCACATTCCTCGTCTACGACTATTGACAAACCAGCGCCATTTCGGTCTATAATTTTAGCGAAGCTTACGTTACAACTAGATCGTAAAATACCGTGGTATATATTAAAAGTACATGGGATTGTCTCATTTCCTTGTTGAAACTCATTCATTAGAGCATCGCCCTCGTTAGGACTAATGCAATCCGCCGATTCGTTGACGTATGCGACCACACCGGCGACGTATTTTAGCCACACATCTCGTATTCGTTTTAAGTTATCCGGAAATTGATCTCGCCAAAAAGAACCGTCGGCGACACCTATGCATGTTTCGAACGGTACCACCGGTTGTTTTACTTGCATATCGGTCGTTTGCCATTCCCGCATGGCTGATGTCGCAATTTCAACAAGGTTATCAAGATCGGTGTTCGAAAAACAATAAGATGGTTCGGTTACAAATTCATTGCTATACTCACAATCCGCATCATCCCCATCATAGTCTATCGAAGACGGTATTAGTTCGTATATACAGGCACGCTCGGTCGGTATTGCGACGACCTTTCTGTTTGAACTGACGATCTTCGGCGATCCTGCGCATCTTCCCACGAAAGCTTTGATGGGAATGTTCAACTCCCGGTATGTAGTTTCTATTAAGTCGAAACAATTTACATCGTGGTAATCTAGTGGACCCGTATACATTAATATGGTCGATGCATATATTGCATATAATGAGGCAATACGAAGTTCGTCAGATGGATTTTCGTCGCGCACCCCGAGGTCGGAAAATGGTACGAGCGTCAGATTCACCCCGCGTTGAAATCGAGGTCCATCTTTCCTTTTCGAGTCATTTTCAAGATCGACATCACAACCTAGTGTCCAGTGATGTGAATCGTCGTGCGTCAATAACGACGCAATGTCCCCCAACACGTTCTTTGTTGCCCCGTATCCACATACCAGATTTTCGATAAACGCCCCGGATACACCATATCGATCTGCCGCATCCTTAGTGTCTATAATACTGCGCCGATCCTCGTAACCACTATCGTTTATAAGACGCACTATGAGTTTTCTGTGATATGTGGAGACGCGTGGGTGGGTATATTCCTGCCATCTATTTTTTAAACGTACCGCACGCTTTCCTATAAGATTGCCTATTTTCTCAACGACTTCGCCATGTTTCAGTAAACGGGCAACAAATAATGAGACTAGTCTTCTGTTAGATATCGGTTGTGGGAAATAAGGTAACATACTAAATGGAACGGTCCATTTATCAATAATTGTGTCAAATCGTAATCTAAAGTTATTGTTTATCGATGGCTCCGAATTTAAAATTACATTCAATTTGTTGGACGGCGCTATGTTTCGTATATGATTGGCGTCGCTCCACCAATCTCTGGCGTTTAAGTTTATATTACCACGCGATTTAACGCCTACCTTTTCCTGTAAGACTTTATGAACATTCTTAGCAATATCCGCGAGCGATAATACCTCGGCGCGTGCTAAATTTACCGTAGCCGCGGCGTCTATACGGGTTACGATTTCTCGTACGGAATCTTGAAATAAATCTACCGAATGTCTAAGTGCATCGCGTAATTGTACATATCTATCATAAATCAATTTATTCCACCTCTGACTCGTAGATTCTAGAACGGTGGTTTTTCTCGTGACGTTCGTAGACTTAGAATTTACGGATCGTTTCGGTTGACATGGAAATCGATACATCAATATAGCGTTATGTGCGCTTGGCCAGGAAAACGCGGTTATGTCATGAGCCATATCCGCAATATCCCTGTCACATTTCCAAACTGTATCAACATCGCAGTAATTTATAAAAGACGCGTCGAACCTGACGCGGACATCACCGGTTGTCTCATCGGTTGTTCCGCGCACTAAATAATGCAACCTGGTCGCATTCTGTATAAAATTCAACGCGTCTGGGGTAAGTTTCCAATAATCGAGGTCATAATGCGAGTTTACGAGAGACCAAACGACGTCGATAGCGGACGTAAGATTTACATTTTTTGCGTCTTCGCATCCTCCCATGGCCGTTACAATATCGGAGTGTAGGCGCTCGGGGGTCCAACCATATTGGACTCTATCTTCATGTAGCGTGCGTATTATTCCATCGGTTATTGGATCGTAGTTGTCGTTTATGCAGTACTCCAGAAAAAAACGGAAAACGGTTTCTCCCAGCATGGCGCGCGATATTCTGGCAAAAAAAGGGTCTTGGTCCATATCAATATCGACGGTGGTTGCGTCTATCGAACCAGTACAGTTTACGACTAGATTGCGATGAAAAGTGGCTAATTGGAGCACCGCATCTAATGTCCATCCGCTCATAGACAAACGCGAATCTGTAAATGTAGTTACACGTTTGGCCCATTCTTCTGCTTCTGCTTTGGCTTTTAGTTTATTATCGTTGAATTCGGCGAGAAACTTACAAACCTTACGAGCGTCCAACTTACTCGACGAGGATGCCCCCTCACAAGCGCGTAAAATTTCTTCTACGTCGTATCGAATCCAATAACCGGGCTGGGCATTGTCCGGTACGTCTTCGTACGATAGGAGCAGTTGTGATAAAAGATCTTCCTTTGTGGTAGATATTAGTCGTGTATATGTGTCAAATATAATCCGCGACGTGTCTTCGTCATTTAACGTCCTGCTAATTGCTACTATATCTACTGTTATAGCTTGCTTTGTTTCTACAACTAATCTAGCTCCCTCGACTTCACGATCTTTACGCGATATAACCTGATATATATGCGAGAGCTGTTCGGGAAAATCGAGGACAATTTTGACAAGGGTTGTTATTTTCCGTCTTACCGTGTCACTGTCGTCCGAATAGATACCCTTGTTACTCTGTACACTGTGGTCGAGCGCGTTTAGAAAATCCGCAAATGAAGTCACGGCGTTAAATGAGTCGATAAAATTCGCCAATACGCCGTCGGTTTGAGACACCTCCATCGCATCTAAATTCGTTTCGTTTTCAATCATTTTCTCTATGGTTTCGCCAACAAGATCCGCGAGATAAATTCTATTGCCACATTTGTCGTTTTCTACGGAATGGCGAATCGCGTCGAGAATAGTACGTCTCTTTTCACCGTACTTCACTCCTACTGTCCAGCGTCTAGCGAACTTATTGACATCATCGCTATCTTCTCGCGCGTCAGATACGGGAAGGCAACTAAAAACGCACCTCGATACGTAATCTAGACACATGTATACAGTAGACACCCAGTTAATGACCTCCACGCTAAGAAGTGAGTAAATATCTGGATCGAACGTATATCGTATTGTGTCACCAGCAACGGCGAATAATCTGTATCCAAAATACCCTATCCCATGCGGTATGTATGCGGATAAACGACCGCCCCGGTCATCGTACCATAGAATTGGAGCCAGTGATGACGACATGTCATTGATATCCACTAAATATATATCGCGTTCGAGACACATATCGCAAAGAGTCGTTAAATTTGTATTTCTCCACGTTGAATACGCGTGCGACTGGGGGTGGTACTGCGACGCAAAAATAGGTAACGATTTCGGAAAAACATAAACCAACCCGTATTTAGTTTCGGTGGGATCTACGTCGTGTAGCGACATGTCGCCAATATCGTCTAGAGACGTTGCGCATAACGCGGTCGGGGGGTGGCGCGATGTAACGGTAGAGACGAACGGTGTCGGTGGAGCATTATGTCGGGCGGGGTATGTACTAACAAATCCGATACATTCACGGTTTCGTAGTGATTCGCCTTCTACGAGCGATGAAGGTTGGAAAGAATTCACATTTGAAACTCCATGTTTGGCAGATAGTCGGTCGGTCGATTTAGCCGGTCAACTGGATTCCGTGGAAAAGTTCAACAGACTCGCGTCGTCCGATATAACGGACGATGTGAATTGCGCTGTTTATATTAATTACATACGTGCGACACGTGCCAAGTGTATACATAAACGGTTAAGTCGTGTGTATTTTTCCCCTTACTTCTTAAACGCGAGCGTCGACGAAAAAAGTAGAGATGATACGTCGAATCTACTTGCGCGCTGTCGCGATAATTGTGGATATTTTTACTTTCTACATTCGCGCGTGTTTTACGATAATTTGAACGATAAATGGTGTGTAAAACTCCCGTCTTATGATGCTACAACTTACGCCGACATAAATATAATCGATAAAATAAAGGTTTGGTCTGTATGTTTCACCACCGAAAACGTACAGGGTCAATACCTACGTACAGAAACTACGGTAGACGAATCGCGCGAACTTTCGCAATCCTCCACATCCAAGTACACTACGAACACATTCATACGCGAAGTGTCTAATTGCAAGAACCCCCTTAGCACTTGGACGCGCTACAAAACAGTCGACGCGGAATATGTGCCAGTAATGTGTGAAAGGGACGTAAACGTCAATACTGCAAATGTAAATATGTCGCGCGGAATATACGAGCTTGTGACATTACAACGCGCTATAGCCGCTCACCATGCTAGATTTGACCCATCGTGTAGAATAATCCCACTATTAGGACAAATACGACTTAATAACAATTCAATTACGATCCACGCCGGAGTGTCTTCTGTGACTAACGAAAAAACGTTTATTGAGCGATCGTTGGCAGAAAACAACACTAACGAAGGGTTTCGAATTTTACCCAAACCAGCTTTCAAAACCTGCAAATGTTTCGTTAATTTAGGAAAAGCGACTGGCGCATTATCAAAGTCCAATGCGAGATCGTCTGAGATAACTTCCGAAGGAGATATCGGCACTAACGGTGTTTATGTAGATATCGATGGGTACGTGGAATTACAAGTTCACCCACGATCGTTAAACTGCTGCGCGACGACGGGCGCGTTTCTAATGCCATCAATAGAACGCATGATATGCTCTTTATTGGAGTTTAGTAATCGTATCAAATTAGGGATTGATTTATGTCTTCTTAATAGTAAAGCTTATTGCGAACGACTTTCGCAAAGCCTTATAACACCCCCTATGAATGACATGTGTGAAATGTTTTGTTGGAAACGCGGAACGCGACATATGGTTAGGGAACGGCAGATGTGTGTATATAGACATGAAGCACGCCCCCTACTGAGACGATTTTTTGTGTCACGTAACTCCTACGCGCAATGTGGTTCCTTTTCCCAAACACACAAGAAAGGGAGCCGCGTATTCGACGTGGAAGATTGCGAGTTACTCAGCCATAAATACAACAATGAGGACACCAACGATCTGTTTACCATCAGGGGTGAGTGGCCCCCCGCTAAATATCGCTTCGGAACAATAAAAAAAAAATCTGCACGATGCCCGGTTGTAGCTACTAAACGACGTCGAACAATGGGGATCGTTGGGCGCTGGCTCCACGACCCCAATTTATTTCGTAAGAGATTCGATTTATCGCCGCCCCGCTCCCAAGAGTTATAAGTTGATACAATATCGTATTTAAATATCGCATTCTAAGTCTTCCCCTTTACAATTTTCACCATGAGACCACACATCAGCGAATTATCGCCACGTAGGTCATGGATACATAGCGATTCTTTTGTTGCGTATGTGTTTGTTCCCACGATGGGATACACTATACCTTCGGCCCCGATGCGAACCACCGTGGCGGCGTCACTTGATATAGTGGGCCGTTTGGACGCAAATTACGACCAACTGTTTTTCGGCGAAGTGTCTCCAAGCGACGAGATACTGGAAGACGTTAACGCGTATATTAATCAGTTAATAAACGAAAATATTGGTCAATATCGTTCAATTCGACATTCGGCATATAACATGACAAACAGTCAGGAAATAGCAACCGAACATTTCTATACATCGCTGCAACTGTTCTTGGACCCGTACTGGTATCGAAGACTCACGGTCGAGAGCGGACCAGATATAGAAACTAGATTCGACGCGACTAGCATAAATAACGCCACGTTTAACCGGTTACCATTTCAGCAAACGATGTTGTTAAATAAAGTTCACTCATTAATAACGCGTTGTAAATTAGGAGAATCGCGTAAAATAATCGTGATGCGTGCACGAAAACAACTGAACCTCGACCACTTGTCTTGGACAAAATGCGACATTCTCTCAGATCGTTTTACTAAACAAGTAAACGTGAATGTCGTACCCCGCAGGCACGGTAAGACGAAATTCGCGCAAACCTTATTGGCACTATCGCTTATATTGTATCCTAAGGCCGCGATACGCGCGTTATATACAGCACACACGAAAGATTTAACATCGAATGCTTATAAAACTATATTGGGCGTACGTAATATGGTGTCAACATTCAACGATACCCAGTACCGGGCTTATCTACGGCGACGTTCTATAAACGGAGGTGTGTCGGCTCCCGGCGATTGTTTCTACACGGTAAAGGTGCAATCTAACCTTGCCGCCCAAACGGTCAGGTGCGGGTTTTATGCGCGCACCAACGATGGTCCATTAAACGACGGAACTGAAATATCATACAATATCGTTACGTGTCGAGTGTACTGCAAACAGGACGTACGTATATATTAATGTAGTTGTAGTTAGATTAGTAGGTAGTTTACACTTTGAGGTTGTATTCAACGTAAAGTGCAATGCCACACGTGTGCACATCGAAATTTAAAAAGCTGGGTAGTTCCCGGACGTCTACTGTCCATCCGTTGGGTGATTACTTGTGGTTGGTGGCATATCCGGACCGTTACATATATCGCTCCAGTGTCTATATTGAAAATAATTTGCCAACAGATCTCCAAATTCCGCGATGTACGCTAATTCCGTTACATCGTATGGTACATGGGTTGCGTATAAACACGTGCTTTCTGGTAGAATTTCACTCAACACTAGGGTTTCTTCATCTACGGTATACAAAAGGGTTCTAACATCGCGTATACTAGCGAGCATGGCGTCAACGAGACGATCTTCGATATCCACACATTTATCTACGTCATCCGTTATTACGCCACGTGCGTTTTTTTCGGACCGAACACGTATGTCCTCCGTAAGCAACATTTCGGTGCGTTCGACGACGTCGTTCACCCAACGTCGATCGCTAGCGATACTAGACGGGTCATGCCGCTGTCGGTCGCGTACTTCCATATCCGTCGCTAGTCTCACAACACTCGTTACACAGGCAAACACGGGTTTCTTACGTATGGCATCTTTAGAGACACAACGTTGTGTGTTCTGGACGCACGTTCGTGTTACGTACGGAAAAGACCTTCCAAAATCGTCCATATTTTCGTAGTTTATTAGTTTAATATCAATCATATTCGGGGCAAACGTCGATGACGCTCGGCGTAAGTATTCCCGTATCGGCGATTCGCCGTCCGAGTCTCGTGTTGCGAGCCCAAAACGTGCCGCTAGCACGGGACTTGAGAATACATCAAAGGGATCGCCTCTCCACGAAGCGTAAACTTTAGGATAGACGACACACGAAAAGACATTTTGAACATCGAAACTGTATTCGAAGTTTGTCCTCTCGCGCCTCTCCGGTAATTGCCTCAGAGCCTGGTGTAGTCGAATTTTTATTGCGTCGACAAAATGGTTAACTGCGCACGCTACCTCCTTGTCAGTAGCTATGTCATTCTCGTCAAAACCCCAATTACCTAAACCCGAAACGTCCACGGCGTCTGCGGTAGCTATGTATTTTTTAAGATGATGTGGCGTTCTAACGTGTCGTAATTCGCATATTATCCGGTGTGTGTAATAATCGACTAGTTGTCGTATGAGACTCACGGTGCGACCTAGATTTTCGATCGGTGGCGCTGTGTCCGGTGTTGCGACGCCAATTCTCTCCCTGCAAGACCGCCAATGAAGACTATTACCCCAAAAGAAACTCACGGGCGGCGGTGAATTTCCCGGTATTCCCAGTATGCCGTTGTGATTCTTGCTCCAAACAAACTCCCATGCAGCAATACCGGCGCGGGTTACTGCGCCATCGTTCTGTTCATTAATACCGCAACTCTTACGACATTCGATCCGATCGGGTACTATCACCGAAGAATAATCTAAAGAACGTATTAGGTTTTCTGCTACAATACGCTCCCCCGTATGGGTCGGTTTTATGTTGGAATTTCTTACCATTTCTATAAGTTGTGTTGTGAACGGCGTAGAACCGTATGCGGCTTCGGGAATGTTTACCTCGCATTCATCTATCGCGTAATTATTATCCGTTGCGTCTTCCGCGTCGTATAGACGACCGTGCCCATAACCGACGGACTTTTCTCCATCGGTAGCGTCTGTAGCTTCTATATCGGTTACCATCACACAATCCCGCGCGTACGGATCGTGATAAACGGTGGCTCGCGCTACGATAAAGTATACAGATTCCGCGGCGATGTCTACAATCTCCACGTAGGCTACCTTTGCGTCACGTTCACACGATATACTTACCGGAAATATCAACGGAGGTATGTTACGACGCGCTGCATGCTCAATGTCAGATGTAGGTAGAAACGATTCGAATAATGCCCGGTTCGTGTAAAAGTCATTTATGAATCGAAATGGCGACGCCCACGCATACCTACATTCCTTCATTTCGCGATAGTATCCCACGCGTACGCAGAGCGAGGGGGGATTCACGGAACATTCGGCCGGGTTTGGATTTAAATACCTAGGTAACAAATCGTCGTTGGAACCGAATTGGATTGCGGTTTCGGCTGAAGATATTACGCGCACCGCTGATATACGGTCATAAACTATAGTCAGTGTAGCGAAGTTATCGTTAACTAGCGCGTCAAACCCCACCATCTCGTGAATTCGCGGGGTCATTCTACCTACGAGACCGTAACGTTCCGCCATTCGACTCATTTTCAAGCAAAAATTACTACAACATATCGCGACTGGGCGCGGAGCGCTTACGCGAAGACAATATAGTTAAAGATACGACTCGACGTATAATCTTACGAAACTTTGCGCCACGTTCTCGATTCTTGCGAACTTGAAGAGTCGCCTGCGATAATCGAGGAAATTTTTTGCCAAGTTGCACTTTAACGCGAGTGTCGAGATGTTCCACTATTATATATGCAACTTCGCGGATCCGTCGCTTCCATTCCAAAAACGAATCGTGTCTGTAAAACCGCTTACGTGTTACCGCATCGTCAACGTCTACTTTAAAAACGTCATACGTTTTATTTATAAGATCTTCGTAAAGTGGCGAACTAACCACATCTGCTACCGGACTTTCATATACCAACGCAGTTATATGACATCTATAATAATAATGGGTGAAGAACGATGCGGCTTTAACCGCTTCTCCGGATGACGTAAGGTCGGCACGATCGCTAAAGTTAGGTTTTATTTGAGATACTGACGTCGTTTTGTTTAAAGATTCTTTCGAGAAGGAACACTGACCTGCGACCCTTTGTTCGCAATCAATTCCGCGACATACGTGAATACGGTACTCGGTAGGACATATCCATATAATCTCCTCGTGGTGTAGAAGATCCCTGACGTTTTGAAGGTTTTCCACGTGCGTCCTATTTCTCGGTTCGTCAGCGTCACGTATCGGAATATATGAGCACTGTTCGTAAATGCAAAGGTTGCGTTCCATACTAATTAAATAAGCCGTGATATATGATTGTACCGCGTACTGTTTGTGTAACTTATTTTAAATGGCAGAATGTCGATACCTGTGGTTTATATAATGTAAGTAAATATACTGCGCACTATATCAATACCACGTCGTAATATTTATATATAAAACATCGGATACCAACTTCATCTGCATTTTCATATACGTTAACTTACAATATTGTCATATGTATTATATGCGTTGTTGTTTCAGGCTCATCGCGGTGCCGCATACAACACGATTGTAGTGGACGAGTGTAATCATTTGCGGCCATGCATTTACAAAGAACTGCTACCCATGATAACGGTCGACGATGGTGATATGACTTTAATTAGTTCGTCACGAGTTATGCGCGATAAAAATCGCAATCGTTTTGTCGACTTGGATCGAATTCGTTCCCCGCATGTGGCATTCAATAAAGTAGCCTACGTTTGTAGTTCACATTTCCACGCCATATTGGATACGTCTCAATCGCTAGATCGTTGTCCGTGCTATTTCTTCGCGCAACCGAGGCACATAACCGCACCACAGAGTTATCGATCGATAATGAATCTATTCACAGCAAGTGAAGGTGTTCTTGGACACGTTAACGACGCTATTAACGACGACTATAGAGAAAGTATGATGGCGGAAGTAGGTATATCCCCGTCCGACACAGATATGGCGGTTTTTTCTAAACTAAACGTCTCGTCGATATCACTGTGCACCGACCGAGCGCACGATGAATTTTCTTCGCAACTCTTTCCATTACGTGAAAAAATAATAGAAGGAAATGCCGACGTATCACTGGTATCACGGTGCGTCGTGATTTACATTGATCCAACGCCACACGAAACAGACGCTTCGCTGAACGCATGTTGTTTCGTGACCGAAGTTTTAGAGAACAAAAGATCAGCTAACGGAAAAGATACATGCCGAACAATTTACGTCATCCTAGCGATCGACGAATATACGAACGCATTAGGCGATCCCGAAACGCACGATAGTGCTACAGCGAACGCTAGGATGGTTATGCGTACAACTGGAATGTTGGCGCGATTATATGATGGTTATTTTGACACCTTTTACCTCGCGCCCGAATGCAACAGTTACAATATGCACTCTTTTTCGTTCCATTGCACACGCATTTACGGTAATGATGCGTACTTGCGCGAACGTACCAGTTGTTATTTCACTCTCACCGGTGCTTCGCACCAAGAGCGAAAACGCGCTAAAATCGACCATAATTCGCGAATGGAAAAGTTCAAACTATACAGAAAACAAAAACGCAAGGCCGATTGCATAGAACAGAAACGGCGGGAGGTAATGGGTCGTATCAACGACGCTATGAACGCCAATGTCCCTATCGATGAAATAGCACCCGACGATGTGGCCGTATTTAATAATCGTCTAGAGGAAATGGCCGGAGTTGACAACACTGATATAACAACGAATAGTTACGAATCGGCGCTCCCGTTACCTTGTGCTACTACCCCCCGCGTGATAGGGTATCGATTAGGATCGGAAAAATTGGGAGTTTTCGTATCGTTTTATACGAACATATTTAACTCGGGTAATCTTCGGTGTTCATCGGAGATTATAAGCCCGACTTTAAGTGCAATGGAAATTCCACTACCTTCATATATCGCCGGAAAATTACGACAAATAGAGATAAGACGGCGTCGTTTTGCACCTGGATCTGCGTCTAAGGGGTCGACGGAAGGCGGTTTTTACGTATCGGGGAAGAGTCATGACCACCCGGACGACACGGCCGTGACTACTGTGATGGCCGTTACGGTATTTAAACATTTGAAGCTAGTCGATTCCCGTAACTCAATTAACGTGATACCGTTCGAAGTCACAAATCGACCCTCGGCCGATCTTACAATGGACTCAAGTTTTCACACCCCCTGCTACGATATCGCACCACAACCAGCACGGCTTATACACGAAGACGTGCTCGACGAGCGCGTAAAACACCGCAGGTATCGATTGCCTGCGGGTTTCGATATGCCATCCCACCCTGCGGATAGTCCGATACGAAGCGATATTTCGTATCTTCAATAACGGAAGGGTATCCGTGTGTATTAAATGAATACCTCTTACAGCCTACCGCTTTTGAAGGGACGATTTAATATCTTAAAATGACACGTTTTGGAATTATATATGTATTCAACATAGACATACTATTATAGACGTACTATTATAGACATACTATTATAGACATACTTCTATAGACATACTTCTATAGAAATAAAGCAAAATTCCGGTTATAAACATTACTCATTAATTATATAAAATGTCCGATTATGGTGGTAACGTTATTGGATAATATATACCTACGAGTTCGCGTTATGGTTAACATTATAATACCGTTCGAGTAAAAAAAAGCAAAATCACAACATCGATATGAACCAAACTATCGTATACACACACCTCCCAGTTTTATGCAGCAACAGCAACATTGTTTCTCTATTACCGTTCAAAATAGGGTTAAAATATAGTAGCGTGCGAACATCCACAATAAAATTGTTTGTTTTATGTTATAATAAATGGAGATTGTCGGCGGAGTCCAACGAAACGCGATGTTGAAATGAAAAGTGAAACAGGATAGGGGAAATTGTAGAAAGTACGGAAGGTGATGATATAGATGGAGGGAGATAACGCCATAAATGTTCGTTACACCGAAAAGCCGTGTATATACAGTGAACTATATTGCACGTTAATATGCGCTCGGGGTCGAAACAGTACATCCACCCGGGGCTTGCTTTGCTTTTATTTGTTCAAGGCATTGCTTCATTTGAAGTAACGCCTGTTTCATTTGTCGTAGATACGTTTCCACGATCGACAATCTCTCTCGAAAGCCGAACGTTCGTATCGGAAACTCGACGCCGTCATTGAAAAAGCGGACGTTATATGGTACCAAGTCGGAGAATTCGTATGGGTCGTACAGCTTCGACCAAACACCGCTGTGTGAGCGCGTTAGTACTAATATGCCCCGGATTGGTGGTTTTATACGGTTTCTCAATTTAGTTATAGTGTCCGCCCTTATTACCTCGGCTACGTTCGGTACGATAGCTAGCGTAATTTTACTCGGTATTTTGGGGAGAGCTTTACTTCCACTCACGCCATAACCGTCTTCATAATGATCGCGAACGTGAAACTTGGGAGAAGCTCTTAACGCATTTGCGAAATTTTCAATAGCGTCGTCGCGTTCCTGGCTACGCGAGTTAATAATGTATATAGGAATTTGCGGGAAAATATCCCGCGTGGCTAAGATTTCAAATAGGTCGGTGTATTCGGGCGGGCACTTCGAAACTGATTTGGGGTCAGGTTTCTGCTTCTTTCTCCGCGAATCTGATGAGGCAGTTTTAGACGCAACGTTGGCATCATCGAGCAACTGTGGTTCGTCACGTTTAGCGTTCCTTTTATTTCCAACCGGGAGTTCGACGGTCGCACTGTATGTATCGAAATTGTGCGCTATACTCGAGCCACTACACTGCGCGCTAACCGTACCATCAGTTGGCGTGTATTCTATAGACGGTATTTCCGGGGGAGAATATATAGGTGTCTGGGTGTTATATTCCACTAGTGAAGCTGCGGCGGGCACTCCATCGTACGACCATGCGTCGTTAACAACCGGCGCATAACACACCCCGTTTCGTACGTCAATGTACGATTGAGACGGCTGCGTATACGTAGCGTCAATATCCCGATCGTGCTCACGGTCATCACCGAACGCAACTCTTTCCGAAGTTTCCGTTTTAATCCGTTTACTACTTTTTGAGTGCATATCTTTGACGCGCGCAGATCCAGATTTGTCCCTTTTACTTCGCTTTACCATACTGGGAGGTGATACGTCCTCTACGAATACAGAATCCGGGTTTGTTGTTTCGTCGTGTAAAACAGGTACGCCCAACGTCGACGTGAGGTAACCATACATCGCCGACCGGCAATGGTAACCTGACGAGTTATCGGCTGTATAAGGTAAATATGTATTTTGTTTGTATATTTTATGGTGGTGATTTATATAGTCGCATTATGAGAAATGACGCAGCCGATGATTACTCGTATAGGATCGTAAATCCTCGCTCAGTAGTTCATGTGTCATTAGAATATCTTGTGGCGATAACTGCTTAAATGTTTGCAGCCCCCGGGTCAAAATTTATCGTCCGCTGCGTCACGAAGCGTTCCAAATAGTGGCGAATACCGACAGTTTGTTGGCGAATACCGACAGTTTGTTTCCCATTGTTCGAAAGAGAACATACAGGGTATTGACGTTTGAATTTCGCGTCAATAACACGCTGTGTGATGCGTAATCGGTATATGTTCCGGAATAACTCGCTATTTGATGCTCAAACGCGACACATTGACAGGCGCTATGTATGGGAACCCTTATGTCGGGTTCCGGACGTATGTTATGTGGTTAGGCGTAGGTTCGTCGCAGTTGTGCGTACATTTCACGGGATTACACGACGGTACGGTGCGCGTACGCACCCGCGTATTCGTCTCGGTATTGTCCTCGCTATTTGAATGGATTTGAAAGGAAACATCTAACTTGAGTATCTTGGCGAACGGGCAACGTCGCCTAAACAACGACGGGTTCGCGACTTTAGACGACGCGGGGATAATTGGTTTCTGAACGAGGCTGTCGTTCCTACTTCGCATACTAGTATTTTTAAAGCTCAATGTGTAAGGTTAAAATAAGAACGCGTATGGCAAAACGTGTGTGTAATCCTGTATATATTCTTACAATATTTCCCAGAACGGATTATACGATGATTACGAATTGTGATACTTTATTCGCTCGCGATAGCGCCGTCTAAACGTGCAATAAATTCAACAAAAAACGAACGAACGTATCCCATCGTCCATACGCGCCTACAAAGAAACTCCAGTAGTAACCGTAGGAGCGCGAGGGTCGGTTATACGGGCGATGCGCACGAAAAACTGTTCCCGTAGCATTTCGTACAACCTCTCGGCGCGCCTTAGTCGGGTACAGAATCGGTTGGCTTCGTCGAACACGCAACGTATATGGCGGAGTAAGAAGTCGATTTGTGAGCACAGTTCGCGTAGCTCCATAATAGGCACGTACGACTTGCCGTGTATATCGATGAGAGTTTTCTGACAACGAGGTGCGTGCGTCTTGAGCACGTCTATTATCCGTTCCTTGCATTTTATTCGTTCCATCTTATGGATCTGTTCGTCGTTATAGGAAAGACGCTCGGATTGTTTGTCCATCCGAAATCTCGAGCAGATAGTCGATATCCTGTCGCGTTGGTGCGCCACCTTTCCTTCGCACGCGTTCCCTACTCCCGAGCAACTACGCGCGTAAAGATCGACGCGTGTCCGAGTTCGCGCGCGTAGCGAGCTTAATGAATTTTCGAACGATTTAATATTAGTGTCTAACCGATGCAACGGGAAATCTCGCGACCGATCAACTATATTCTTTAACCGAATTAAGTAACACGCCGCCTCTTCGGTCGCGTCGACGACCTGCGATAATTTCGCCTCGTCGTCGATAGACGCTTTAACAACCGCGGCGCGGCGGATCTTTAGCGCGCCGATGGACAAGTCGGCGAGTTTCTCGGCTATTATCGCGCAAGCGTGAGACGCTATTAGACAGTAGACTCGGCTACGTAAAACCCCCGCCAAATTTTTGAGCGATGTTAGGGAATCGCTTACTTGCTCCAATCGACCGTTCTGGTGCGATTGCAGCGCAACCAGGGCGTCGGCGAGAAGCGACTGCGATTCGTCCGACGACGCGATCAACCTACCGACGAAGTGACAGGTAGCGAGACAATCGACGGCCAGTCGATAGTCGGATTCGCATTGGAACGATTCGCATTGGAACGTCGATAGAAAATTTGGCATGGGTGGTACGTCCACGATCTCGGTTTGCATTTGGGGGACGGCGCGCGTTGAGAACGCGAAATATTGGGATTCCCGCACCAGTCTCGTATAAGTACGCACGGACGCGGTCGGGTGTACTAGTTCCGACAGAGATATCCCGTGAGCGTTGACGATTATTTGGTCTGTGATCGCGATTTGCGCATGTTCCGCTACGGCCGCATGTATATCCAGTAGTCGTGCCCACGGCATTATGTACAGTCGTCGATTTGTGGCGAAGGTGGAATCGAACAGACGAACGTTGAGTCGTGATTTCAGATTTGAAGCGAAAAGGAAAAATCGGTCGAAACTCCAAATCTCGCCGTCGTTTTCCAGCATACCGGAGAGTGCCGGGGTTAGCAGCTTCTTGAGGCACGACGATAGGGAGCACGTACCTGGAAGGTCGTCGTAGTAGAAGATCTCGCCGCCATTTTGAAATTGGCGGGCCGATATCGTGCCCTTAGGTTTCGTCGTCATCATTACGTACATAACCGTCACGGAGTTGCTGCCGCTCCACGGACGGAACGGGAGTTTACCTGTGGCGACGTGGTAAATAGTCGCCCCTAGACTCCAAATATCAGTAGACCAGTGGCACGCGTTATCCTCAAAAGGGCAGTCCGGCTCTTCGCGCAGTACGGATTCCGCGTAGACATTCGGGTGTAAATATTCGGGTGTTCCGAACATCCCGGGCGCCGCACCGTCCGCGTAGGCAGTGGAATAAATCGCCGCGGACCCGAAATCCCCTAGTTTGTACACCGACACGTTATCGACGCCGACGATCTTCAATATGTTGCCGGGCTTGATGTCTCGATGGAGTATGTCGTTAGCTGTTAAGTACTTCGTTCCTTCGGCAACGTCGTCGAGTAAGATAAGGAACTCGTCCTCGGGAAATCCGTATATGTATTTCGGTTCGTTTAACATTTCCGCGACGCTCCCCTCCGATATTTCCATCACGAGAACATCGACGCGCGAGTCGTTCACACTCTCGACGGCTAATACGCGGATCACGTTTCTGTGATTTAACTTTCTGATCATATCGCATTCAGTGTTCCATACGTCGAACGTCGATGTCGATCCTTGGCGGAAGACCTTTACGGCGCATAAGTCCCCCGTGGTTTTGTGACGACCGCGATATACTGAACTCGTTGCGCCCTCGCCAAGAACCTCCACCGTCGACCAAATGTAATTCTTCGAATCCGAGAGTGTCGTCATTGTAGAGCTCCTAGATTCCACTAGAGGCGACGATTTTTGTTCAAATTTGATATTATGACGATTATACCGTTTAAAAGATACTTGTTATGCGTTGTTTGGATCCACGTAGTCGGAATTTGTAGCCGCGTACACACGTAAGTATCGCCATACAAACTGCCATTGGATAGATACAGAAAACTATCTTACCGCCCCCGGTCGTATGATTTTGATCGATACTTCGACCCATCTGCCATTCCGTGTACGAAGGTCTTTAAGGAATCCTGTTATTATCGTTGGGGGTTCATTTACTGTACGTTGCTGTATTTTAAATGGTGGATAGTGAATGCGGGTAGAGAATGAACTAAATATGCAGTGAGAAACACGAGACACTACTTTCGCCAGTTAATTTATTTTCGTACACACCATTGCCAGTACTTGGATATGATACTACAGAGGTATTAGATTCGTACGCCGGTTGTCAATATTATGATGAGTCCTTTCAACTTTTGAAGACGCACTATGACGCTAAGACACGGATAGTGTAATGTTAAGTGACTACTATACTAGATGAACATTAACATCGACTTTGGTTTACTATAGAAGGGTTAAGCCATCAATTTCTTTAGTGTCTTTTTGGTTGTTTACATTTAACGTCGCTGCTAATTAATTCTTATTTGTATGACTTTGTAATTTATTTTTCCTTATAATAAAAATAATTTGTTTCTCTAATTGTCATTTTAATAAAATGACCATTAACGACCAAACTGTGTTTGTTTCGTATTCATCTATCAGCAACTTTAGTTTCAGTGTGGTATATTACCTGTATGTTCCGGATACGAACCTGGCATTAACATAATATCCCACGCGCGCACTATATAAAATTTGTTCAGTTTCCGTAGCCGTACCGAGGAACATGGGAAATCGTGCGCGCATGTCCGCTTATCTCCTCGACGTACTTAGTATTTCGAGCGGAGTATCTTTATATGAACAAACGATACATTATTTTGTATGTGTTGTATGCAGAAAACACGCGATACAAACTACAGTCAGTGTGTTGTGGGGTCACTTTAACACAAGCGTGTGCGCGCGAACGGCAACTTGACGACTAGTCGATCGATTGGCGAGGGGGGTCGTTCACGGTAGTCTATCTTACTCACTGCGTAACCCAATGGGTGGTAAGGGGTGGTAGTGATTTCACGCGTGTTAGTTAGTCGAGAACATTGGCGGCAATGAAGGTAATAAGTCACTACAATATACACACAATCCATTCGTTCAAGGAATAGGTTCAAGGCGAAAAGTCTCGTGTCGCCGCAACCAGGTGATACACACCACCACTCTATAGGTCTAATTCACCCTTTTATTCTTGCACATTTCATCTAGAAATAATTTCCTTATTAATGTAAGAGTGTAAAAGAAAAAAAGGTAGAATGAAACCAATAGTGGGATGTGTGTCTCTGGCGGCAGTTTGCTTTGCGACCACGAGTTTTGCGCAATCTCACGACGCGTTAAATTCGCGCAGTTTCGGGTTGAATTGATGCGGTTAACCGTATGGAAACGGCTCGCTCTTCGGTACGTGCGATAGTAAATGTTTCAAGAGAATCGTCTTGAAGCCGTAACTGTTGGCGTAGTCCCTCATCATCTGGGATTCGCCGTCGGGTAGATGGGCTTGGGCGCAAAAGTCGTCACAGATCGAATTTTTATCGATAGAATCAAACGCACGATTGTAGAGCTGGTCGTAGCGCGGGGCGTACATACATTGGTGGTGGCGTTGACTTGGGTGTTCGATTTCGCACCCGAAACATTCCGATATATTTAATTTATTAATCTGCGCGACAATGCTGTCGTAAAACGTATCCAATAGTAGGAGAGACACTTCCCCTTCGTCAGCTAATCCCGGCTTGGAACTTATATCGGCGGCCGACGCCATATGGTTTAAACCACCGTTTGGTCGGATCCGCGAGTATTCGGATGCGTGGCGCCTTTCAGTATCAGTTGTGAGGTCGGTTAGGTAATAGTAAAATTATGGGATAGTGGAGACCGAAACCGCAAAAGTAACACGATTTTTTAAAATCATTGCTGGTTACAATTTCGCCTATAATTTTCATAAAGGAGTAATGCGAGCGAAACATTCCTTTCTATAGTTATAAATCTCTCGTTCTTTCTCCGTTTTTTATTCCGACACTATCGTTATGAATAAAGAGAAATTTGTTTTAAGATTTGACGTGCAAGTAGAAAATGAGAAACAAAGCTTCAGGGTGGGGTGTCTATTCGGCGTAGCATACGCGTGTGTATTACTGCACTGAACATAGTGCGTGATACGCTACCTCGCCGTTTAAACTGCGTCTGTGAACTTACCCACGGTTGGTAACCAACTGTTTTATTGGATCCAACAAGGCGCATCGGCGGCGACAAGCCGTCCTCGCTCTGCAATCCACAATTATCGCGGACCCGGACTAATTTAACATCACATCGGGATAGTGCGTCCGGTCGATAGCTTGTATCGGGTCATAACTCCTGTTCGGTTGTTCGTTTCTCGTTAGGGTGCTTGTCGCCGGCGCGTCTCTGTTTACTCGTATTGTTTGCTGTGCGGGTGCAGTAAACGTCGTTGAACCGGCCTCTATATCGGATGTATTTCCGAATAAACCCTGGGCTGATTCACGCCGTCGCTTACCTGCAGATGATTCGACGAAAGTTGTTCTAGTTCCGAAAAGTAGCGGATGTACGTAGAAACATCGAGCGCCGTCGTTCTCTCTGGCGTAAGTCGGCACAAAATCGCCGTACGGGGAAAGTAATTCGACCTCTCCGATCCGCTTGAAGTATCCGAGAGGCAATGATTTATAACTACATCGTCGTTGGTTTAATGAGTTAATGAGAGAGGCTTGTACGTCACAAATTTCACGTTCCATGTTAACGCGTATAGTACGCAGAGATTCGCTAGACACGAATCTAATCCCGGCGCTGTCGTCTATGTGTTCGCGTTTCGTCGAACCTATAACCGACTGATGTTTAAGCGAATGAACTTGATCGGAGTATGCACCAAAAACATTAAAAAACGCCACGCGGTCGCTGCGTGCTGTTGACGATAGAATCCCTTGTCCCGTCGGTGGACGTATGAACAACTCGTTGGGGTTTGAAGCGCCTCGATTTTCTCCGTCGTCTAACATGGTGGAATAGATAAGACCGGGGAACACCGCGCTGCTTGACGCATAATCGACGACGGTGTATGTGGCGGGGTCTTTCTTCGGATATTTACCGTTCAAACGCGGCAATTTGGTCACGTTAACAGCGCGGGTCAAAGCAAATTCCACGTCCGGATTCGCGTCTACAGGAGGTGTAGCTGCGACGACGCATAAGGCAGCATGTACAATGAGAGCATATATTCGTGTTACGGCCGCTAACTTTCCAACGTCGGTGCTAATTTTCATGTTAATTCTATCGGCATTCGCGTCTCCGATTCGTTTCAATATACGCCCAAATTCCGCAGCGGCACGAACGTCTAGATTAATCAATTTACCTATCGGCGACGCGGTTTCGACGGTCCAATCAAGGTTTTCTGTTAAGTGAGCATAATTCGCATATCGCCGGTCGATGTTGTGGCGCCCGTAAACGCGCGCGTTTGGTAAAATGAACGTACGCAATACACTCATCGCGCGTGGCGGAACGCCCTGTACGTCCAAGCGAAGCGATGCGGACTCTACTCGCTGACCCGATAGCGACGCGTCCGTGACATTTGTATTTTGCAAATCGGTCGGTGTAATATTAGCGTACATAATTTGTAGTGCGTTGTTGTGCGAGCGCACGTGATAACGACGCGTATGATCACGAAGTAGACTTAATATCGTCTTACGTACATAACGGCAAACGTTAGCGAACTTAGTTTGTATATAGTCTGCTTCGTGCGCGAGAAAGTCAGAATAAACTCGATCGTCGTTGTCCGCCATGGAAAAGTGAACTAAAAGTTGGAAATCCGTGAAAAGTTCGACCGGCTGTTCCGTGTCGCTAGGAGTATATAATAGTGTGGAGAACAGTTCAATCGCGCGTACTAAATGGTATTCTATATCTAACGCGTAATCTTTAAATCTCATGGAAGTTTGCGATTTTCGGCCCGTACTTGGATCAACAATCGAACCATTGAAGGACACGTAATATATATTCTCCATTGTAACCGGATTTGGAAACGCGTCGGCTACAGATCCCGCAGTTTGGAACACATTGAGGAAATCGCAAACCCAAACGCTAGGCACTACAACGACACGAACATGTATGTCGTCGTTACAGGCACTGTCTAGAGTTTGCGTCGTATTTGTGTGTCTGATTCGGCGGAGAGAATTGTGCGCCGTTGAAGATATCTGTACGAACGGACGCAACATAAATTGTTCCGCTAATTTAGCATCTCGGACGATACGGCGACGAAAACCCGCCGTTTCCGAAGATATGGTATCGGCGTCGTCCCATAATTCGCAATCTTGATCCATATCCCGGTCACAACTCGTCATCGCGTGCGGATAAACGGGTGCTAGTAGTATTTTACGATAATTGTCGTCGTTTCGCGCCCGTATATCGCCCTGAGCTCTATGCACCGCAGCACGTACTATGTCTCCCCACGTCATATTGTCATACAGTCCCTGCAGTTGTTCTCGTTGTATCGGTTGTATATTTGCTCCTTCGCTATTTTTGGCCCCAGTTTCAGAGGGTGGAATATCGTCATTCGTTTCCCCATGTCGGTGTCCGTCTATATCCTGCGGAATGATCGTAATCTCAGGCACGTCGACATTAGCGACGGCGCGCCGTACCGTATTGAATTTACGCATAATTGATCCGAAGTCTCTTTTTAAGTATGTAAGTTCTAGTTGACACGACGACATGCTATCCGCGTAATATTCGTACGCGCACTGGTATGATGCGTTGCGCGTTCTCTTAACCGCATAGTTATATTCGAATGATCCATCATTGCGGGCTGTTAACATGTGCCTGCGGCGAAGTTTTCCGATAGCGTTACCGGTGCCTGTATGGTCTTCGCTGGACATGGCGATTTATTTCGATGAAGTAAACCGTATGTAACCGCAACAGTGACGATTCTATAAATACACAAATATAAGACACACTAGGAAGATCCACTAAATACAAACCTATAAAGACATAACATGGACGGGGAGGTTAACCAATCGACTGCGGTGAATATACATAATCCCGCCAAGGGAGTACGACCATTTAAACTACACATAGTTACGACGGTGCTGTGGTTCTTACTATTCGTTACGTGTTTAATCTTTTACGTTTACGACCGCGGTATAAAATTATGCCTAACCGGAGAGTCCAATATAGGCGTAATTGCGTTGACGATCGGCGCGTACGAAACAATCTTCTACGGCGCATTAACTGCCGTGACAGTTTTGCAATTACGGAGCGTGGATAGTTCGGTAGACCACGCTAACGAGGAAAATCGACAACCACTGTATTCGCCACCACGTGACATCGACATTACGATAGGTAACGCGAAGTTCGACGAAGATGGCGATTCTACGCTGGACGAATATGAAGAGATCAACAACGCCGACGCGAATACGGAATCATTTGAGAATGTAGCGCGCGACGTTGGTGTGAGGATCGTGAATGGCGTAGTATGCGATGCCACATTACGCAATGTCATCAAGTTGGGCGAGCTCGCGTACGCGGATAAAGTCCGCAGATCCGCTATACGGGGAATCGTGCGAGACGCGAGCCGGACTGATCGCACCTCACCGTCAGATATTTTATTTCGCGAGCTGGTCAGTCGCGGCATCTTTATAGGCGATCGTAATGAAGACACACGGCGTACCATGCTTGCGAAAGCTCGGTTATCACGCGGAATAAGTATGGTTCTATTTGCGTTGTATTGCATTCCTCTTGCGTTAGTCGTAATTTGGATATTTGCGGATACGGCTGTCGAGATATCGGGTACGGATTGCCGAGGTAATTGGTTTTATTGGATTTTGTTGTTGGTCGCGTGCATTCATAGTTTAGTGGCGGGGGCTACAATTATAATACGAGCCTGTAGTTTTTGAAGCGTTTTACCTCATTTGAAATGCAAGCGACTATGTCTTCCAGAAAGTCTAAACCAAACATACCGAATACAGAAACAACACGAAAGCAAATCGAGGAGCTGTTGGCGTATTTAACCCCAAAGCACCGAGCAAGCGAGAGCCTCGTGCGTGAGATAGACATATTACTTTCTAACAATACCGAATCTCGTTGGCGATCACCAAAAATTCGCACTGCTCTACTGGGCGTGTGTATATGTGCAACTTTGGCGTGTATCTTCGCGTCCACGTTCACGTTATCTAGTCGCTCTTCTACGTTTCGCTTCCACGGGTGAGATTAACGTTATTGATATATTAAACCACTATATTATTCGATGTATGTATATGACAATGGAATCATCGATTAGGCACACGTTATTTTGTTCCGGTGTCTCGGCTCTAATCGACCGCGATTCCTCGGCTACTTTACCTATAACAATCGACAGTCGCGTAGAGGAATTGCCCGCGAAAATCGCCGATGCGATAGTTACTCAGAATGTAACCTGTGCATCGACGCCCGTATTGATAGAACATATCGAAAAATATCCAATAGGTGGGGTTTGCAAATTTCGCCGTTCCGCTAGAGAAGTGGGCGGCGAGTGGCGCGATGTGTTGATGGTTGAATTCCAAATTACATCAACTCCATTCATTAATGCGCTACGAGACGTGGCCATTACCCGTGTTAAAGATTTACTCCATTGCGATTTCGTGTCTAGCGACGGTTTTATTCCCCGGGAATTGTGTACTGAAGTATCGAATGGATCTAATGAACGTACGCGAAAAATCATCGACGTCACCGCCGATCTGGCAATCAAACAACGTTTTCCCGGTTTAAGTTTGAGTCACGATGTTTTGAACGACTACGGGGTGCGAGAATTATCCATTTGTATAGCCGGGTCGCGAGAATGTACTCTCGTAGAAACCGTGCAGTTTACTCACGAAGAAAAGTTGGAATCCGAGCAGCCGTTACTTTGCGATACGAATTCAGTCGATTGTTATATCAAATTGATTGCGTCTAATCTCGCCCTCTCAAATCGTCTTCTCCTTAATAAAACAACATCAGACATACGACAACTGAACTTACCTACTGATTGTTTAGCGTACAGCGCCGTAAGTAACGATATGCAGATGCATAGGCTCAATCCGAACGAAGGCCCACCACCACCGCCGCCGCCACCACCACCGCTCTCGCAAACCGTTACCCCGATTCCCCCTGCCCAATCTACATCAACGCCGGATATGACAGCAGTTCTGACGGAAATTAGAGATCGCTTGGCGGTAATCGCTCCTATTCAAGATAATTACGCTACGTCACAGTTCCCACCACACCGCGGTATACAACCTCCTCAAAGCTCGCCCAACTCATATCATAACGAGTCGCGATACGACACCCTGCACCGAAAACGTTCCCCCGGACGACGCGACTACTACAGCGCCAGACAGGACGACGGTTACGATCGCAAAATTGATAACGAAACTTATCACAACAATAGCGACGTAAATATGGCGTGTGTACCGCCGCAATCGCGTCGTCAACATAACCGTACGACCAGATTCATGAAAACATATTCCGCGCATCCGTCTCTTAAACGAGCCCTATTGGGGGGTGATCGTAATAATAAGCTTGCTCGTATCACGCCATCGGCGGAGCAAATCGCGCTTTATAAGGCAGCTATGCGTATGTATCGAGACAAACAATCAGCGACCGATAGGCAAGAACGGCGTGTAGAAATTAAAAAGTGGACCTCCGAGATGTACGATTGGCTAAAACGCCACGCCGATTTCATACCCGATTTCATTCCCCCCGAGAACGCAACTATGGACGGACCTGCGAATCCGCACGTAAACGATTCATCAACAGTCTACGAGACAACCAACGATAGCGGCGACAACGAAATTGACGATGAACGGGACGACGATCCACCGCCAATTCCTCCCGGTATGCTGAATATGATGTTAACTGAACGAGAACAGAAAAAACAACCGCCGGATGCGGCTACGGCAGCGTCAACACCGTGTCCCGAAACATGTATACACGGCGCTGTAATCCCCGAGAAGCAAGTAACCAGCGAACCAACGGCGAAACTTTCGCCGAATATTTCAACAAATGGAGAACTTGTGTCAATCTCCGTACCAAGCACGGTTGCGCTACTCAACGCCATTCCAACGACTGATGCTGTCTTATCGACCGGCAAACGCGCCATTTCACAAACTGACGCGGAACCCATCTCTGGCGATTCCCGTGATATCGCACCCGAAACAAACGTCTCGCCCTTGACCGATAGCGCGCGGACCGCTGCCGCCGTGGACGCTTATTCTGCGCGCCAATCCCTACCTCGTAAAGTAAAGAAACTCCAAATGGATATATTTAAGGATATGTTCCACGCTAAAATCGGTTGAGGTGCTGGTTCGTTGGATATTTGCCGTTGTAACGGCGACATTTAAAAATTGTTCGCGGAATACGCGTTGAGGACCACAATATGGATACATGGAAGACGGATACACGTATGTGTCGAATAAATTTCCTCCTTGAAAAGAACATCGTGAATCAAAATAGAGCGGACGCGCTGACTGAAATACGAAAGCACGTGCAAGCTCTCGTCGAGAGATCGTGTTTCTTCGAGAAAGAAGCTAAAAAATTTAGAAAAAAGCTAGCTTCCGCTAAAATGGCGGAATACCACACACTCTCTAAGATCAAACAACTGAAGAAGTTAATTCGAAGGAATCTCGGTCGATTCACCTCGACACATAATCAAATGCAACGATCAATACGATACGCGGCGCGCACGCGATCATATCAACAACGAAATGGAGGGGGGAAACCAACTACCTAACAGACCAATTAACTGAACTCTTAAATAATACTTACTTTTGTATTGTATGTGATTGTGTAGTATTCGGGCGGATACGACAGAGACTATACGGTACTTATCTCTTGCACTAACGTTATCAATTTATTTACTGGGTATGGGACGTGTCGAAGAAAACTATATGGATGTTACAAACCGTGAGAATTGTAGTATTTTGTAAGTATTAAATTGTATAATAAAAAGATATGAAAAGTATATTAGTTTAGATTTATAATTCCACGCAATTATTAGCGATCTTCAAATACCTACAAAATATCAATCTATAACGGCGTACCTTTCCCGTTAGAAGGTTAGTCATCTTGAAGAGAGGGAATAACTCGAGTTTTAAGATATCTGTATAAAATAGCATCGCGCTCTCGCCCCGCGTCGTACCTAAGCCCCATATATCCCGTATCCGTGTCAAAATCGGGAACTAATAGTCGGTTAATATCATCACGAAAATCCGAGTCCATAATTTGACCGTAAAAGGGGGAAACGAATTTCTCGTACGATATTGACGTCAATGCAGGTTTAACTTCTCGCCCAGTCCGTGTAAAATAGGGATCGCTCAGTTCGAGAAATTTCCGTGTTGAAACATGCCACAAATCGCGTAAATAGTTATCCACGTACTTATCTACGTTACCAGTTTGAGCGTATTGAATGGCTAAGAATTTTTTATTCGTTTTGTTGGCAGCGTCACTGTGTGTATGATCGCTTACCGCCCCCGTATTATCGCTATTGTTTACAATTGCCTCGAAGGCCGCCGATGTATCGTCTACGGCCCATCTGACATGCCTCCGTTCGTGTCGAATATGACACTCGCAGACGCCGCGACAGGTGTCACAAGACCGACACGCGGACTCGTTTGACTTACGTTTTCGCGTTCTTTCGTAATCTCGATCTACGTTATCGAGAGATTCGCGATCGCAATTGGCGCGTACGGCAACAGTATGGTCGTTGTTTATTATGGGATTAATGTCAATTATTTGCAACGAACCAGTAGCCGTTTCAACTATTTTATCGTGTCCAGAACCTTCAGCAGTACTGTTCCAACCCCATAAACCGACGGAAATATCGCGCATCCACTCTGCAGGTAACCACCCGTTACGTTCACAGAGTTGTGCCCTCGTGCATACGTTTGCGAACATGGGAACGGGATACACGCGCGCGTCGCTCAATGCGGTGTCGTACGTAAGCGTAGAAATATTTGTAGAAGTCGTTACACGTGTATTAAACTCCGTCGTCACCTCAAATACGGATAGGATAAATTCACGGATCGTGTCTCGTACCGATTGTTCGTCATACATGCCGGCAGTTTGTGGGTTAGTGCGCGCTTCCGCTGTCGAGTTTCGCTGCATGTCGGTGAGAAATGCCATAAATTCGGCGCGATCGTTTTTAACGGCATGGACGTGTGAAACCAGATTCTTCATAATAACTAGTAGATTGGCTTCTCTCTTCGCTTTTACAACGTTGTCAGCTTTCGATCGCTTGAGTTGATCGTTAACATTTACAAGCGCAGTTTCGTAATATTGTATGAGCGATTCTTTGGAGCGCAATTTTAAATGGCATTTCTCGTTAAAATTTGAAAGAACTGCGCATTCTTTCCGCATTGCAGTCACTACCTTGGTTAGTGCGTTGTAATCCATTCGCAATTTTTTTAGGCTCGTGTTACGGTCCATTTCATCTTGAGCGCCGCGGATACTCGCTCGCCTTTCATCGATATTGTCATTTCGATTCGCGTATAGGGTTGCTTGTACTGGTATTCCGAGACTTTGTTGATTCCGCAATATATCGTTGTAGGCTGTAGCGTCCGGTGCTTTATCTAAAGAGGCTTGTACATCTCGCTCGTCAATGGCATTAATCGTAGCGGCATTGGTCATAATGCTTTTCCACAGCGATTTCATTCGAGATTCTACAGGGGGAGGTATAGTTTCGTCGGACGAATCCACGACACCCGTGGCGCGAGCCGCGTCCGACGCGAGTTTTCGAACTGACGCGGTAAGGTTTTCCGTCGCAGATTCGACAAGGTTACCCATCCGATTTTTATCGTCTGGTTGTTTGTCAACGGGAGGACAAGATGACACTACCAGTGTCGTGCGACCGATTTTCGATATCGTGTCGGCGGATATTGTCGTGTGAGCGTACGAGTACTTTATCTCAAGTGATAATAACCGCCCGACTGTGGACGTTCGCGAAGAACCCAGCTTTGAGTCAAAAGCGTAGAGTTGTATTGGAGTTCCGCGATAATCCGTAGCCACGTACGTTGAACCTGATCCTATGGTAACAATTAGTCCTGTTCGGGCTTCTTGGGGGGTCATAACGCGAAACGCCGCATTACCACGACAAACATTATCGAGGAAGATATCGGCACAAGACATAGGCGTGTCCATTTCATATTCGCTGTCACTGTCACAGTCGCTTATATCTTCCACAATTGTTTCGTCGCTGGTGTATTTGGTTGTCTCGCGATTCGATATTATCGGTACGTAACCAACAGCAGCGTACCATCGTACCGCTATTTCGAACGACGTGGTTACATTGTCGCATTTGTTAACAAAGTCCGTTACGCGGAGAAATGTATTAATAGCATCCCTGTCGGCCGTTATATCGGCCTCTCGATCCGCTTCGGCTAGAGCCATTTGCTCGTCGAGGGTGCGGTCGTGGGAATTGCGCGGTGGTAAACCAGCCCCCGTGTTTAGGAATCCAGTATCTTCCGCAATTTTCCCCCGATCGGGTGGATAGCGCGCCGATAGGGGTCGATGTGGTCGTCTAGAAATTGCGGGAAATGGCTGTCTCTCGATGCCGAATTGTTCATACAATTTAAGTAAAAGGTCTAGCATGATAACGTCGAGCGACGTCCGTTTTAACTTTTGAAATTGCGTCTGCAGTTCACTACTAAACGGACTACGCGATTCCACACAATCGTCCATATCCTCGTCGAACGCTATCGCGATGCAACATAACGCGCGCGCTGACGGATAATCTAAAATCGTATGTGCACGTTTTTCCTTCAGCGTGTGGTTGTTTTTCAATACGTCCCTTACCGTTTTAGGCGTTATAGTTTCAGGTAAAATACGGTCAAAAATTTGAGAACCGCACGTAAGTGGGGGTACCGAAGCAGTCGAATTCATCGCGCTATGATATAGACGCTAACGGAACTCAGTTACGTTAACATGAGGCGGACCTGCATCGAGTGACCAGGTAGAATGACTTCGCTGTCTGCGCTGGCAACTACTGCAATAGCGACCAGTTTAATGGGAGTGATATACCGTAATATTTGCAGCAATTTATTATGTAGTGTTTCGGCACTCTTTATAGATGTTATTATATCACTTTCGGATGTTGACGAATCTGTAACGTTTCCACTTTGGCCTATTTCCGATGTTGATATTTCCACAAGGGCATCGTTCACCATACGCATTAGGCTTTCCATGGGTGAGATATGAACGCCGAGTTGGGATGCCCGGCTACCGTACATATCGGGTACCCAATAAATGTCGATAATGTAATAAAACGCCTGGAATATTTCGTCGTCGCTGACGAGGATGGATTTACTCGCCCGAATAGCAAGCAATACGTCGGCTCCGATATTCGTCTCGCTTACGCGACCCAGTGTGTACGCTGCGATCTTAGTCATAAGCCCATTGGGTAGTTGGTCAGATGGACCAAGCGATTCGTTTAATACGCGACAAAGTGTCAAAAAGCTGTTGACGTCTGTAGTAAATTGATCCTGATCCACTGTCATCAGAGGGAATACCTCGTCGTTAAATCTCACCGATTTGGCGTGTTTGCATGGAATTGGCACGACGGCGAGTCGGTGTCCCGTACCTAGTGATCGATTTCCGGTGTTCGTACACGGAGCGTTTTGATCGCCTCGAGTTGCGTAAATTGGGTCAGTCGATCGTGTATTTTTCATATACAATTTGGGGCGATCCACTTGTGTATCAACGAGATCCTTTATGAAATTGGTGTTGACGCCGTACATAAACGCGACCGAGTCGCGTTGTAAACTCGCCAGGTGCCCCGCGTCGGTTACAGTAGCAACATCGTGATATTGGCCTATACAAGGGTGCGCGTGAGATGCTTTAACGAATAAATTTTCATATCGCTTCAGGTATATCGAATTGTTACGAACGCTCAGCATCCTAGTTTTAGGGAGACGGCGGATAAAGCGCCGTTGGTATGGGGTGACGATTTGTTTGCGATTGCGGCACGTTTTGTAACCAATATATCCAGGTAATTATGTCATTAACGACGGTGTCGGACCACATACGATATACCATGGAGGGTGATATAGCGACGAGTCCACCGATGTGCCAACTTAATAGCATAAATACCGCCGTTACTAGTTCCACATCGGCGAACGTTCCTCGTGTATTCGCATATAAATAAGACAGAACCGCTACCGCGTCGCTGCTAAACTCTAAAAAACTTGTCAGATGACCCACCTCACACGGTAACCACAAGTCTGACGCAGACGTAACCGGTAGACCAGGGAATACTTTTGCGACGAATTTTTGTATACACTCATCCGCGATCGCGTTGTACCTTCCACTGTCATCGTTAAATTCCGGCGAATAAGTGGGTGTCGCTCGCAACAAATTTGCCGCTTGTTCACGCGTCATTTCTCCCTGATACACCGCTGTTACATCGCACCCTTCCACTTGGCGATGTATGTGTTCATAAATCGTTCGCAAAATCACGATAGTAGCGTGTCCGACTATATCGCGAATTAAATCGCACATATCGCACGAGAATACGTCGTGTGTGACTCCCGGTACTCGCACTTCCACAAACCAATGGAAAAAGAGTTTCTCGGAAAACCGGTCCACGAACCTAGGATATACACCAGACGGCGGTGGCATAACTACGCCATCGACAACTTTTTACGCAAGGTGCAAATGTAGCTTATGATTTTAACGATTCCGGACTTCTATGGCAATACAAGTTGTCGGATACAGGAATGGGTTCAAGGCGAAAAGTCTTGTGTCGCCGCAACCATGCGACACACAGTCCTCTATAGGTCTAATTCATCCTTTAATTCTTGCACATTTCATCTAGAAATAATTTCCTTATTAATGTAAGAGTGTAAAAGAAAAAAAGGCATAATTAGACCAATAGTGGTGTGTGTGTCTCTGGCGGCACATTGTAGCGTTAAGCATTTGCAGCGTCGTAACAGTGGTTCATTTATGGACATTAGACGGTTTAAACAATCCTACCTACGAGAAACGACCCGCGTGTATAGCCGGGACGGATAGCCGGTTTACCAATAAAACATACAAGCATCGATAACTTTGTTTAACCAACACGATAGGTCTCCGTCGACATGGACATTGACAACAACAAACCTCGGGTTGTAGTAGCTCTGAAGCGGAATTTTTGCGACGGAGAACGATCCGCAGTTCTTCAAAATTTCCCGGAATGCCCGATATATCCGTCGCATTCAAACGTGCACATGTACCGACAGTATTTACAGAAGAAACGCCAAAACGAACAACGATCGCTGGAAAATTATGGGCGCGAGAATCCACTAACGTCATTCGAAACCGTATCGGAAGACACTGACCACCAACTGCGCATGGACTCTTGGATCAATAAAAAACCCGATAGGTGGGATAAACTCCCGGGCGCATGGGGTAAAATCCTGGCTTTGGAACGCGCTAAACTTAACGATGATTTCGCGTGCAATCGCCATCTGACATCGACCTGGATAAAATCGTCGACCGGCATCCTTCCAGAACGACGTATCGTTAACATGGATTACCGCGAGGTTACGTTGTTATTTCCACACATCGGTGCCGGAACAAGGGCAGCGCATGGCGAGTCGCTAGTTAGTTGGGGGAGTGGCGGGCCTAGGAGTGATTTCCTCAATATAGTACGACGTTTATTTTCGAGATTGTGTAGGCGCCCACCAAACTCTCTCCTCGATGATCGAGTACGCGCGGCTTTTCGATTATGGTTTTGGCGGTTAGTTGGAAAGCAGGACGCCGATAGGTTAGAAAAAGAGAGAGAGGAACATCCTGGCATTTCTGGTTCGCTTACTAGCACAGATCGAGCATTAGCCATTCTTCGAAAGCAGTCAGATTTGGTAGAACGACAGGGTCTCCCGAAAGTTGCCCGTTTTACACTATCAACGTGTTACCCACTTCTCGACGAAGTTGGCGCCGCGTCGTCTTCTCCCAAAACGCGACACATTAGCGTGAAGTTTTACGTACATACATCCCTCGCTACGGTTGCAAATCTGCGATTTATCCGTATCGTTTATAAACGCACCGATACACAATGCACCAGCGACGTGTCTCTCAAACCATCAGATCCGGATGTTACTCTTAACGAGATTAGCGATGATGCGTTGGGGGGTAAATTTACGGAAACAGACGAACCAGTCACCTTTCCCGATGAACCGGCGGCAAATTTGAACGATATCGAAGTCCCTATACACGCTGGTGAAAACACACATCTAGAGACATGTGTGTAAAACACACGACCAAATCCCGCGATAAGATGTGTGCCAACTGGCGTGATTGCATTGCGATACATTACATTACGTACGCACGATTTAAGACTTGAGTCAGCGTATATTATTAATTGGGATGCTAATCGTCCCTACTGTTTAACGGGTTTCACGTGGACATAAGTATTAAATCAAGTAGAGCGTTTACAATTATTACCCGGTTGAAACAATGCACGAGAATTTGTTATGCGTTACAGGACGACCATTGTGCACTGGGGTATATTGAGTGAGCACCATTGGTAATTAAAACACATACGCAGCAACTTCCATTACAGAACTTGAGGAAATCTATATATTTCCAAACTTCAGATTTGACACCGTAAAGAAAATTTGATTCCTTACAATATTTTTGTACGCGCTTCATAATTATTACACATGGTGAACTATTCACATTGAATAAACGCATCTAGCCATTTAAACATAAACGCAAGTAGATTTGCCAACTTCACATAATTATAACCACAATTTTCTCGTTTTCTTCACAAACTGATGTGTAATGTAATTTGCTGGGTATTATCGAGCAAGTTCACAGATTACACTTTCACGTAGGTATTCAAAAGTTACACGAATTTGGTTCGATTTTTACTATGTTTTGAAATCGACATGTCCATATATTTTTTATTTCTTCGCCGAATTCATTATGCTCCAAAGGCGGACTAGCGAATGGAGGTTCCACTTGTTTACGTGCTATCGATAACGCAAGCCGGAACGTTTCGACGTAGGAAGGTTCCGATAGTAGATCGCCGGACGTTTCGCCGTGTTTCGTTTCTATCGTATCCACCTCAAATCCTATTGTTTTTGACATACTTGCGCGTGTACCGTCCTCAGACATTTCCAAATCTCGCTGCGCGTAAACAAAAATAGGTGTCAACGATATCACTGAAAGCGCGTGTCGCTTCACATATCGATATATTACGTACCCGGTGCTATTAGCGATTAGTTTACTAAACGTTGGTAGCGGAGCGAGCGTTCCACACGGACCATCGTCATAAAGCGCTGTACGCAGAAACCTGTGTACGATAATTCTAAATGCGACATTATCCAATTCCCTCATAAAATTCCATAATTGTTCCATGACCGATACGTGTATGGATAGTAAGTACGGGGCGATATAATCATTAACGAACGCGAGCGAATTTTCCGCAGACACGTAGCGAATCGCGGGAAATGTATCGGTATCGGACATGACGAGAGATTCCGTTATTTCCCGTACCGGGTAGCCGATATCGTCTCCTTCTTCCCCACTATCCTCGGTATCTGTATCTTTGGCAGCGCTGTTCTGGTCAAAAAACTGACTATCCGCGTCGAAATCTTCCATGTTGCGCATTGAGACTTTTGAATCGCAGGCAACCAATCGAGATAAAAATCCCGCGACGCGAGTCGTTTTATTATCATCGTCGGTTGTGATGCTTTCCGAATACGAAGGTATAATTTTCGCTTTAGCGTAATACCGAACACGCATATGATGAAATCTCAACCATATATAAAACGACTTGTTGTACGGCCCGATGAGGTTGAGTAAAGACGCTACCGTGCATGATTTCGCCGGAAAAGGATATATATCAAATGTAAGGTTTTTCGTACAATCTAGCGGAACCATTAGTCGCCGCTTTTGTGGGCTACACTCGCTGCACGACGATTGGGAATTTATTATGCGTTTATGCGGTAGGGTTCGTCTATTGTGGTCGGTCATTTTCCTCGTCATTTACCTCGGTATCGTTAAACAAACTATACAGGTCGTCGTTAAATTCGTCCGATATCCCATCAACTTTACTGTTTTTTGTGTTTGGTTCGTGGTCAGAAAAGTAGCCCTGCGGCGCGGCGTGGAGTCTTTTGTTACTGTCTAAATTATCGTGATGTATTTCTTGCGATCCCCGAGATATGGCACCAGATTCGTTAGTTATATCAGGTTCCGTGCTCACTCGCGACGTTCGTTTTAATAGTGTTGTTTTACGCTGGTAATGAGAGTCGGCGTAGTTAAAGCAAGTATAAAACCATTCGCTATCTGGTTTAAATAACACATTTGGTAACCTATAATGGCGATATGTAGCCTTTTCTGGCGACGATGTTGGGGTTATGGGTTCGCTCGACGCGCTTATTTCGCCTAACTTAATTATCGCCATTTCGCGATAAATGCGAGGGTTTTCCAGCGGTCTTGCGCGAACGCAGCGTTCCGTAACCTCCATTGCGACCCGATGAACAGTTCCCTCGGCGCGTGTTATTACGAAAGAGGCAACATATGGAATATCTGTCACAGACAGAGAGGTTCCGGCGTCGCAGTGAATTATCCGTGTGCGACACGTAGGAAACATAGAATTACGCGATATTCGCTCGTTTGCGCTCTTTATCGACTCTGGATAAGGCGCGATCACCATAAACAACTGTACTAATTCGCCGCTGCCGCGTGTTTGGCGAGTGTTATGTGCGCCGAACGTGACAGAATGCGGAAGAAGTAGTTCCAATGGAACCGGTTCGTTTGCGGTCGATCCGTACGTGAGGGTCGTCATACTCAGTATTCCTGTATTCGTTGACCAACGCGCCATACACTCTTTACCTGCGCTATGACGGGCAGTAGCGGCTAACGTGTGAGCGATCCCCGCCGGCACGACGTAATCCGTCAGCGCACGTATAGGTCCAGTGGCGGGGAGGTTGCAGTCGGTATTAATGAATTCGTCCGATTGAAGATTAGCTGTGTCAAACAAATAACGTGCTAGCGGTGGATACGCGGAAGCTTGAGCGTCTGCATCGAGGACTCCATTCGTTGGTCGATTTCTAAAGCCACGTAATACGGTATCAAGCGTATTCGCGTCAAACCAGCGAAGATCCGTCAACAATCCCGTGTGAGTGCTACGTTTAATCATAAACGATTCTAGGTCTTCGTTTGATAGGTCTCTAATGCGAAAAATTAAATTACATCTGGCCAGTATATCGGTTATGTTCGTATTGCTATCTCCGTTGGTAAGACATCCGTCTGCTAACCGAACTGTCTGGGATACATTGTTACAATACATGTCATCGGGAATAAAAAACGTTTGTGACCACGTTTTAACCATATTTGCGTTCGCCGCGTAACTGGTCGCATCGAAGTTTGTGAAATTACATATCTGTAATGTTATTTTTAGTATTCAACTCGCGTTATATACTACCTCGGAGCGCATGTACGTATGTAAAATACCGATGACTTCAAATAATTTCACATTAATGCGTATACAGGCGACCTTTTCGACACGTTCACAACAATGTATCATAGATTTCTATTACACGTACATTTTATATGTGCGTTAGCGTTCTCCGTATTTGTTCTCGTCTTTTGGGAACGAATGTTGAACGCTCAATATGACGTGGCGAAACTCACATTACGAAACGCATCCGACGAGGTTTTGGATCGTGCCAGCGTATACGATGTATGTATGCCATTTGTGGGGTGTACAATAATAACCGGAAAAAACAAATGCGCAGGAGAACCGCAAAGATGTAGTGGCTCCACCAGATGTTGTCGAGATTGTGCTAGAGCACATAAATCCAACGCACTTCGTAATAACACGGGCTCAGATGTAGCGTTTCGAGACAGCCACATTTTTCCTATATTAGTTAGCGCGGTGGGACTTTCGGTGACTCAGATTGTGTACATTTTTACGGGTGTCTTAGGCGCCCGATTATATCACGGTTATTTAAACCGCGTTTCTCGCATTTTAAGTGGTCTCTGTCTAGCAGTCATTCTCATCGCTATAGGAGCTTTATTAACATACATTGCGGGCTATACCGCGACTTCGTTTGAGTCTTTACGTCTTTGTCAAACCGCGTTTGTCGCCTTCGTATCGTGGACGTGGATATACCTCTTGTCTTTTATAGACATTCTCTCTATAGTGACACCCGGAGTACTGCGATCGATAAAAGGAATCTCAAACCGTATTTCTGACCACACGATGTACTCGGAACCCGGTGCAATTTATCATACCTCTTTTTGTCGGCGAATAATCGAACAAATTCTAAGCCTTATTGCTTCGATAACATTGTTCTGGTGGCCCACAATTGTCGTGTATTTTTATGGCGTATATACAAAACGATGGCTTATATATTTTTAGCTTACATTCTGGGTAATCTTGGTAATTATTGAGTCTGACATATGACGATCAAATGTTTTACTTTGACAACGGTGACAACAACAATGACGAAACCAATCAATAGTATAAATTGAATCGTCCAAGTAAAGACACATATTACATGTGGTACTATTTTATTCAACACTTACACAATAACTATGGTAGGTGATTCTACACCATAAACAAACTAGCGATGTACAGTATGTTGGTAAAATACTTGGAAATAACCATCAAAACGTCAATTTCTTGAAGTACTCGTAAATAAAGATACAAAGTACAGCACTGTTTGACTGTCGTAATTGGATCATCGTGTATACGCGATACTATGCATTATGTAAATACGCATAGAATGTCGTGATACAAGCATTCTTTCGCATGGCTATACCACTTTAACTAACATAACTTCTGAACATGGTACACCATTGTATTTATGTGCAAAAAACAATAATGCTTGTAGTGCGTACAATTGTAGTATAGATCACAGTGTGTTTCGTAGCGTTAGTTTATTATCCGTTTAATGTACAGAGACAAGCTCTAAACACTCCTAACATCAAAGATTCGACACATGACAAACCTCGTTCATTCCTTCGCTCCGGTGTCTAGAACCGCATTCTTCGGGTAAACCCAGGCACGTATGTTGCGTGTAGGGAATACTATAACCCATTCGCATGGGTACATCCATACTAGCGAACTGCGGATCGATCTGTCCGACATGAAAAGGCGTTTGGTTTACGATTGTTGTGTATTTGTATTCCGTCAATCGCGCAAAATTGTTGTCGTATAGCTGATTTTCGTCTGGTCGTAGTGACGATGTACTTACATCGCCCAGTGTGTACATAGCCTCCAATACTGCCGTGGTTGGGGATATTTGATCGCGGTTATTAGGTTGACAAGTCGTCTTGAGTTGGAAACGAGGGTTTTGAACACCCATATACGTGTCGGTCGGGGTATGCTGCATCATATACAATGATCCGAAATTCGACCGCCAGTAATTGGTACTCGGTCGGTAAAGCGCATATGCCGTATACCACCCATCGACGCGTTTCCCCCCGGTAGGTACGGTTATATCATCCGGCAGCGGGACGTATTCGTGGCGCGGACAACCCATGATATTGGCGAGTTCGGACGGTTCGGTTGCACGACTCAGTGGTTTTAAACTGGCCACAAAATCGTCTCGGAATTTATCGACGCGAGGCACGCCGCGTGTGGCTGACTCAGCCGCGTATGTGTTGTGGGCGCGAATGAACTGTTCGTCGTCCTTGGTGATCAGCGTATCCATCTTCGAGATTATGCGGTCCAAATTTCCTAAATGAGATCGGCGTATATGATCGGTACATATGTGGGGTTTACGCGGATTCCAACCGCCACCCGAAGGATCACCGACGGTGTTAGCGGCTATAGCGTGTTTGGCGATCATCGACCCCGTATCTAGGGAGTGCGAAACGTATTGCATATCGCAACTGAAGTGTACGTTGATAGCTTGATTAGCGTTGCTTTTGTCAATCGTAACATCACCCGGACTCATTATAACGTCTTTACATTGCGGTTTGGCGAACAGAACATTTTGCGTTACCGCGTCTTCTACCTTGGAAAATATAACTTCGAATCCGGAATGGGTACCGGATAAAATCGTGTGATATATGGCGTTAGGTGATACGCGCGTGAAATTTTGAAGAAGGGCACAAACCCGCAGAGTAAGCGTCCATGTTGTGCGCGTAGCTATTCTGTAGACATTACCACTCATTACTTCGTCCAATTCATCGGGTACATCCGGTATGTCGGTATATATATAGAGTTTTTGGCCAATAGTTACGCATTTACAATCATGGAGTTTTGAAAAGCGTAAGCGCCCTTGACTAATTACTGGGAAAATCGCGTGCGCAATGATGTTTCGTTTACAGTCGTCCTGCGTGTCGGCGTTTAACAAGTAGTTAATCTGTTTAAGTTGCTCGTCGGACGCTTTAACGTAGAGCGTTTTGAGCATGGATAGAAATCTTCCCGCTATACCCTTGACGTAATTTTCGAGATCGTGTATCTCGTCCGTCTTTTTAACGTACGCGGGGAGTTTTACGTTTTCGGCTAGTTTTAACACCTTGTCGGCGAATATTAACTCGGTAGTTTCACACAGACGTGTCATGCTGCCCAATTGATCCTCGAGTTTCGCGACTAAATCTCTATTCGGACATTTGGAAAGGAGATAGTTCGCGCGCGCGACTACCGCTAACGGACGTAAATCGTATTCCGGTATATTTCCGTAACAACGGCGCGCGTAAAATCCGAAAGATTGTTGCGCGATAGGTTTATCGGCGTTCAACACCGTTCTAGTAAAAAATGGGTGAAAATTTATAATTTGTAATTTCTCGAGCGCCGTAATTCCCGTGCCTCCGGTCGGTTCACCCGATTCGTCGCTATGTATCCAGTAAGTGCGATATAGTTTTTTAAATTCGTTGGCTATTCTGAGTTGATTCGTTAACATATCAGCTATCCACGCTTGATCTTCTATTTGCCCGTGTCGACCCAACGATCCGTGGTACATACTTGTCATAGAGGCGCAGTTTTCCGATGGGTCGTACAGAGCTGGATTTGCGAACGCCATACACGCCTCGTGCGTCCCGAAAGTCGTTGCAACGGCCGATAAACCCGGCGTGTGTATGGTTACGGGACGCGTAGAAAACATATCGGATCCTCCCTCTTGAAATTTACTATCGCAAGCAGCAGAGGCGCACATTCCCTGAGCCCATGATGTTATACATCTGCAATTGTCGTCGAGACGTCCCCACGTTGCGTGGCACATGTACCTCGTTTGGTTGGTTAGAGCGGGATCGCTTTCGCGCCATTCTTCCACCTCGCACGCGCCCTTACCGCAATCGACGTATCGCACGTGTCTATCGATCATAACGGTTCCCATGTGTTGGTCTCCGAGTCTACCGGTAGTATCCAAGTCACTCGCTTCGGGGGTCCCTTGTATCATACGTTTACCGAGGTTGGTTAATTCCAATAGGCCCGCTACACGCTTCGCCGGGCGCGAGGCATTTACGAGATCTACTTGCCCGTCGTCGCTTGTTCCCGCTTGCGGTTGAGTGTTTTCGTGCGCCATGTCGACGCTAAGACGTTTATCCGCTTTCGTGAATGCGTCGGATGGTTTGTAGTATACCTTAGAATTCGCGCGAAGCGTACCTGTTTTTATCGCTAACCGCGATTTAGCTTCTAAACGGAGCATTATACGCGGAGTTAAGTAAATGTGTCCAACGATGGGACGCTGCATTCCGTTCTCGTCCTGAATCGTGGGTTCTGCGCCGCGTTCGTACGTACCCAGCGTGGACGTGAAACGCATACCATCTTCTATAAATTTAGGAAGGAAATTAACTGGGTCGTACTGGACTGCGTAAATCGATCGGACCGAGGCGAACGCATATTCTTTGCACAAAACGTTCGTAGTCACGAGAGCGCGATTTGTATCGAAAATTCCAGACTTTAGGTCCGCGAGAGTACGCTGCGTAATCCCCAATGCAAATCGATCGCACGTCGCCGCTAGTGACCACGGGACGGCACTCTCCACCAAATCGAGGTTCATTTGCTGAACTATGCCCGCATTTAATGACCGTTGAGCGGCGTAACATTTGACGCCGAAAGCTCGATTCAGAACGGCGAACATCGATTCAACGTATTTTCGATCGCGTGCTTCTTCGTCGTATGTTACGCCGTCTATAAAACCAATATTTTTTGTCTGATTTGTCTTATCTGCTATAAAACGCATAGCATCTCCGGGAATTTCGATGGATGCGCGCACACTTTTACTATGAAAGAGGCGGGTTATAGACACGGTTTTGAAAGCTGGCGGTATGATATCAACCCGTGTTCTCGGAGCAGGTTCGATATAGTTGAGATCGGTGTGGTTGAAGAGGATCGTTTCGGGGTAAGCAAGCGGCGAAAACGCGATATGGTACGCGAACATCACCCCCGTGGCAGCGATATCACCGGTTGGCCCGCAAACGATATATAAAAGTTCGTTACACAGTACCGGATTTCGGAAGATTGTATCCCAATCGACTTCGCCAGGTTGAACGTGTTCTAGCATATTATAACCTACCTTTGCTACGACGAAGTCGCGCAAACCCATGTTGGCGGTATTCGCGCGCAGTATTTTGTGATTCATCATATGTAATTCTCCCCCAAGGGGATCGCGAGAATCCGCATGACTACCGACCAATAAGCCTTGATTATATCTGTTAGCCATAGTGCCGATCGATGGAGGGCGAGCACCGCAGTGTTTATACTGTTTATACTGAACTAAAATCTCGGGAAGATGTTCGCTACACAATAGATAACGCCAACAATTTATTTTAATATGTAAATAATTCGTCTTCTTGTTCCCGTAATATAACCCCAATCTGCAACGATCCATTTCTTATCCCAGCGCGATTAAGTCTAGCCGCTTCGAAGGCAGCGCTGCATGATCGCGATGCCCGCATGTCTTTATCCCACGACAAACTATTAACTAAATTACGGCGTTTCTTTTTATTATTTGGATTATAGTCGTATATATCGTAAGCTCCTGGGGCGTCGGCTAAAATGCGCGAAAATGTAGTGCGTTCGAATTGATTGCACAGTTTGTCGCTAAACGTCACTTCGCAAGCATACACCATTGCTAACATATTAGTAGCGATCATACCACTCGCGGATGTACTAGCGTGCGAGTTGTCTAGCTTTAACATCAAGGCGAACACGCACCTAACGTCACTGTTGTACCTAACATACACAGAGTACTGTTCGAGCATTTGAGCGAAAAGGTCCGAACCTGGCGTAAGTCGAAGCGGAGCATCGTTCCATCGAAATATGCGCGTTAGGGGGCGGATGTGTGTTTTATTGGATATATAGTTTGGCGCATTCGCGTCGAAAGGTGTACCGTCGGGTGACTTTCCATCGCCGTACACTACTATCCACCCTCGACCCATACCTGTACCGCCATCAGCGAGTTTTGTCGATTGTTGTGTGGGATACTCGGTCGGTGTTAATAAATTCATATTGTTTTTGCGTCCACCACCCAATCGAGTCAAGGCCGTGTTGAAAACAGCGCGATATTCTTCAGACGGATACAAACGAACCGATCTTTTGAGAAAAGAGGGGACTCGGGATCTACCCCATTTCGCGTCTTCCGCTCTCTCCTTCTCAGAAGGTATATTACCGCACATTTCCAGAATTTCGCACGCGGTGCGTAGACTGTCCGCCTTAGCGGCGTTTTCGTTTATTTCGTCGTATAATTGCCCTAGTACCGACGGTTTGATTTTTACAGTATGTATACTTTTAAATTCGTAAATTACTTGGGCGGTGTATGGAGTATATTTCGTTGATACACTCGGCTCCAAGCGACCGGCACGTATACATTGTTTAAATGCCGAATCTAGCCCGTTATAAAAGCCCTCGCTTCGTAGGGCAGTAACGCCATCGACGGTAACGCCTATTAACGGTAAATCTGGATGTACTACGCGACCGGGAATCGTGTTTTCGCAATCGGTTAGTCCCATCTCAGCGGCGACAAACGACATGATACTATCTGCATACTCGTTGTGCATGAACGTTCCCATAACCATGGGGGACGTCGACGAAGAGGCGATGCAATAGTTCGATGTAACATCGTGTATCTGACGTATTGCTTCGAGGTCGTCGTTATTTACATTCGCTTTCTCGTAACTATCTAAGCAATATGGAAAATGTTCGGATATAGCCCGCGATCGAGCGAGTTCGCATTGCGCACCAATGTTTCGCGCTTCGAAAAACAGCCGTTTTTTTGTAATTTCGGCAAAGCGTTGCGAATCACGAGTCGCGTGTGTATACCTTCGCATAACTCGGCGTTTTACTTCAGCTCCGTCGGGATCGTTAAGTAAAGACACGTATTGTTTAATTATACCACGAGCGCGATGACGGATGATTCGCTTCCACGTGGTTACAGCGTCCGTTTGTCCTACTACGTCCCCCATGCCTAATATAAGGGTATTGTTAGTTTGTATTTACGTGTACGACTCATCGCTACTTGAACTGAGACTGATGCTGTCGGCTCTATCCTTACGTGTGGGTGTCGTTAAAATGTTACCGTGGATGAATAGTCGCGAAGTTCCTGAGGCGAGCGCTTCGTCACGATTTGATATATTGCGTTTACGGTTATTTCTCATGCTCTCACGAGACTCCTCATGCCCGTCCTCCGATTCGTCTATGCTTCTTCGAGTGTACTGTTCGAATTGTGTGTGCAAAGACAGTCCATGGTCGCGTAATAATGCGTCTAGTCTATCCACCTCGTGTTTTTTAAGTAAGGGACCGTCGTCGTGGATTCGCTGGAGTTGGTGAGCGTACTGCAATGCGGTAAGTATGTTACACCCCCGCGGCGCGGTGGCTAATCTATGTGCGTCGGTTTCTATAAATATACGTCTAATGTTAGCGACGCAAAGTGGATCGGATGAGCTCGATACGTGCTGCCAGAGTCTCTTGCAAATTGCGCCGTCGCTAGATGGTATAAAATTGCGCGCGATCGCGTTATTTAAAATTTGCCGCAGGAATGGATATTTAATATCGCACCACTCGCTAAAGACCGATTCTCCCATGCGTAATGTAAATGTGGCCGTATCGAAGGCGAACGTTTTGTGCGTACTATCGCGGATATTTGGTTCCGTACATTTGCGCTTTTTAAGCGACGTGTTGCGATTGGGTTCGCACGTGTCGTCTACTATTCCCAAGCTATCGAGTTTAGCGTTCGTCATTATGACATAATCGTTGACAATAAATCTCATTTCCGGCATTATACACAAGGAACACCATATACACGATGGAAAGGCGGAGTTGATGGCTTCGAATATAGATATTCCATAATAATTATCGTCGCGATCGTTCGAGAAATCGTCGCTACAGCGAGGTGTACACGTAGCAAAAAGTTCAAATGCGTAGTAGGCGCGCGTAAGGAATCCGGTGCGATGTTCGTTTGCCTGGATTCGGTAGCTTTCGGCTGTCTCGAGATATCTCCCCGAAGATCGACGATGTGTGTCGATTTCGAATAAACCAGTAAGCCAACTATTATCGGTTTTCAACGACCCTTTGTCAGGTTTATCAACCGCATTTTGTGATACGCGTTGTACGGAACCATCCGTGCGTTTTCTACCTGTAATACGATCTAAAGTCCGTCGCATTTCCAGATCATTAGATTCGTCCGATTGCGATTGCCTTTGGGTGGGTGTCTTGTCTGCACATTGCGTTCGCTCGTCGACGGTGACGCCAGGTTGACAATCCACGTAATTATCCGCGTTCATAAATTCCTCGTAAGCAAGCGTAGAGTACAGGTTTATCCAATTTTCCGATACATAATACCGCGCATCTACTGGAAGCGCACGATTTTGTAATGTTGTTGTAACTTTACCGGTAGTGGAAAATTCGCATTTTCTGCCTCTAAGTCGACATATTGTACGCGCTATGGCGCTGCGAACATACTCCGCAATAGATGCAGTGTTATATCTTCTTTCGTCCTTCGACACGATCGGATTATCTGAAATGGTTTCCGTTTCTTCGCGTCCTTTACCTTGTGATTTATCGATAACATGAGCTTTGTTTACGATTGCTGAAGAAAAAGCCTCTCGAGCTATTCGCGCGTCTCTATCATTGCGCGACGCGTCTTCGCAGCAGCGCAAAATAATGTGTCTAAAAATGGAAAGGGGGTCAACATTTTTCGCATGTGTAAAACTAACAGCATCGAATACGTATCGGAAATATAACCATGTTAAAATAACCCCGAAGAGGTTGTGTGGGACGCGATCTCCGAACGCCATAACAAGACCTAATGCCGACTTAGACGGACGAGAGTTGCGACTTGAGGACATCTCGCCAGCGATGACATATGTGCATAAACTACACGAGTTTGATGCGGCTTCGGTTTCCCACTTTTTCACATATTCCCGTAGTTCTTGCATATGGTTCCACGTATTGGCAGTTATACCGGATGTCGTTTTTACAACCGACCCATTGCAATTACGACCGGTTAATAAGGCTAAGAAATCGTACATGGCTGTATCGTGCATTTGTATTGTGACAACGTCGCCGTGCTTTTCATCCGCAAGATCGTCTACGCACGATTGATAATATTCCCCTTGTTGATTACTGGATAACATGCCTCTGTTGTGCGGATTGTGGGATGTTATAGGAAACGGACTATATTCAATCGGCGACTATTATAGGCATACTCATACTAGATTGATCGGCGATTTATACAGAAGATTAGCCAACGATGTGTGGCCTACTTACGAAGCAGTTTGCGAGACGGACACAGACAGCTCTCCGAAACACGAGCGTACAATAGGCAACGTATCTTCGTTTCGAATACAAAACCCGGATACCGTTGCCGCCGTCGTGAACCGCGATTATTCCGACCGCGTTACGTACATAACTGTTGTATATTTCATGTTACTTGACATGGGTATGAATAGAGAATCGGCGGTAGTTTTTCTCGAGCGATTAACCAGCGATCCGACAGTAGCATCGAATAACAACTTACAAACTTTACTACAAATATGGCGGGACTATTCGACCTTACAGCGAGTCGCGACGAGCGATCTTCTCGGCGGCGCGTACGCTAACGTGGATGTGAAATGCAGTGCGTTAGCCGAGAAGAAATTTATGTTTCGACGGCTATTTACGTCGTGTTTACCTATCGCCATAGATATTGGTGCTATAACCGATGCGATAGACGAAAGAACTATGCAAATAAACGATATAGGACGATTCGTTGATGCAGTAACCGTGGCGAGTCAACAATATCCGGATTTGATGTCAGGACATACATTTAACGATGTTACCCTAACGGTGGAAGAGGAAGAAGAGCAGTTGTGTATACGCGCGAAGTTAGAATCTCTACCGAATATAAATGATAGTCCTCCGAACTCGCCAAATTCATCGTCGTGTAAAGGAAGAGGCGACCATAACTTTTCCACACTTCCGTCACGCGAAAAAACCTTTTACGCCCCACTCCGATAGCACCCCATACGTTTCGTTTCTGAGAATCAAAAATGTGTATAACTTTGTCTGGATGATCATAAATGCATTAAAGCCATTCAGTGGTAGAGTTGGGTAGATTATAGAACCGCTATCTGCGTAAAATGTTTTTCAAATATGAGCGATTTACCAATCACTTGGTTTCGAAACAACGCGGGAGTGACTGTTCCTTGGTATTCGCACTCCGGTACGCCTGATTATGTGTACCGCGGGGGTACAGAATCTATAGAAACAAATCGTTCGAGGTGGTCAAAAGAAGCGATTTTACCCCGATGCGACCATACCAAAACACCCGCATACGTCCTCGTTCGAGAAAAGAAACGATGCAACAGCTCGCGTCACGTGTCTTCGATTGGACGAATCGAATTAAATGGCGTTTGTATAAAGTCAGATGGTCGACGACAAATTTTCGACTTCGTTACTAAACATGCTCTAGCGGCGTCTCCCGTTATAGCTCGCATCGAATTATTATATACATTTCGCGATGATCTGGAATCGCACCCCCTAATAAGATTTCTCGCATCTGCAATACCGGGAGGTGACGAAGTTAACAACCGACGGGTCACGTTCGACGTTAAAACGGGAGAACTCTTTTTTGATGACGCGAGAAACGTGTGCGCTATTTTAACGCACGTGTTGTCTTGGAATGCGTCTGGTAGTCGAACACATACGGCGCATGTAGATGGAATTGAAGCGTACACGTCTATTGTTTCCTGGTTCGGATATCCAAAATTGTGTTTTATCGACGAATTGACTATGGAGGAACTTGGGACCGGATACGGTTGTGGCGATGTGTGGAGATGTCAGCGAGAAAACGAGGGCGATATATGTAATATGGTACCGTATGACATACATCAAACATGTAGTGATAAAAAGAAGAAACCTTACGTAACCATTGAACTTGAACGCATTGGGTTCGTTAAACAATTACTCGAGTATCCGTCGTGTTTATATTACATCGCGTGTCCGGATGGGTGTGGTGATGTGGCAAAGCCACCAAGGCACCTCTTAGAGATTTGGACAAAAGGTATGATGACCACCGCCGGCCTTCATGCATGTATGGCGGCAATACACGAACCTACCCAGAATGTGTCGTTAATTGATCCAGACACAGGGTTATTTTTTACTTACGACGAAACAGAAAGAAGGGGAGAACGCATTATTGACAAACTACAACCTCCCTACCAGATATTGCGTTTGTGTGACGGAACTGGATCGGTTATAAGTGGTTCACCAGCTCCAGTACCAGGGGTGGTAAAACCATCATTTCGTACTATGTACTCACCGAAGAACGCGTCGCTCGATGTACGAAACTTTATCGACAATTTAGCGACACAACTGTGGGGTACGGACGACATCGCAAAACATTTTAATATCGTAGTTGAACAATTAAACGGACGAGAACAATCGGCTGAAAGAGATGTTTTACTAAAAATCTACAATCGTATATCGCCCACCAAGTCAGAGTGTTCAAATCGAATGACGATAATAATTAACGCTAGCCATCTGTGTAGAAACGACAACGGTACGACTACCGATATGGTGTACGTACCGGTATCGAATACTGAATCGTCGTGGGTTTTTTTTGCATCCTCACTGGCATACTTTAACATGAAAGAAGATACTTTCTTCGACGATTTACAAGAAGGGACCCTCGAATACGTAAGACACATTATATTTGATAACATGCACTGTACGGCTTGCCCTGTGCGGTTAACTCATTAATCATTTTATAGTGGTCGTAATATAGGTTTTTACGAAAGTTGGGGGTAATAGTACCCCTATAACTATGGTGGTTGACAAGCGTTTGTGAATTAACTAATAACGATAAAAGTGATTTTTAAATATATATATTTCCGTCAATAACATCAAATCGTAGTTATACGTAAATCCTAAATAATACGCGTATCCAGTTTTATATGTCTATTGGTGGGGTTTTTATGTATATATTATGTATTTCTACGACCTAGGTTCTCGCATATTAAAGTCTGGGTTACAAAATGCACGCATTCAATAAGTATGATATATTAAAAACCCAATATAAACACCAAAGGATATTGATACACTTTTAACCGATAGAAATAGTGTGTTTTATTATTGTTAGAATACTACACATTAAGTTAGTTTTTTCCCGGCAAAAACCGATATAGTTGCCATCACTTACTAAAAAGTTCCCGTAACTCTGCACTCACCATGTTACGGTTGACTAAATTGCAAAACATTATACGACAGCGACTCAACCACAAGGCTCAACCACAAGGCGGCTCAACAGCATGCGGCGTTTTGCTTTACACGTAGAAGGTTTTCTTACGTGAGCACATTTGCGTCCGTCGACATTTTTGGATGGGGTGGGCGTGTGAGCGGTTTCGACGCTAACGTTACAGGTGCGAGTGATATGGCAAAATTATCGGGGGGTAGTTTTGGGGAGTGAAACGAGTTATTGTCTATGTTCCACATTCCGCTCTCTTCGACAGATATATGTAGGTCCATTAGCAAGTCAGAATTGTCGGTACTATCGTAAGTGTCTAGTAACGTATTTGCTATCCGGTCTGTCATATCACCTAATCTGTCTTCTATATGTCCCTTACGGGTCTCCAGTTTATCGGCTAGTTTCGTTTCTTTCGCCGGTGTGTTCGATGAGGAGACCACATTTTTTGATAGGTGAATATTAAATGCGGCCATGTCGTTCGATACAGAAATCTGATCGCATACCGAAGCAATATGGAGTGCGTTCGCGTTGTGGTTGCTGGTTATTTGTCGCATACGCTGGGTGTCGGCGACAGCAATTGATTGTACTCGATATTGATTTGAAAATTCTTCCATTTGGGTGCGTTCTAAAAAATCGGGCGGGGTCCCTCTTTTAGCAATGCGATTTGCTAACAGCAAAGCGCTATTTTTAATAAACTCGAGCTTAACTAATGCTAAGTCCGCATCACGTTTCGCTTTACGGTTAAGAGCGACGAATTTTCGAATGTTACGAGGACCTGGCATGTCGCCGTCCGTTACAGGACGTGACATGGTCTTTAATATCGATAACGTATAAACCGGAGTAGGGTGTAAATAATAAAAAACGGATATTTTAGGTTAGCAAAAATTACTTCCGTGATATCCGCCAGTAGGTGCATCAACGAACAATATGTTCGAACGATATCCGTCGGTGGTATATGCGGTGTGTTTATTTCTCTCGTCGTCCGAATATTCATCCAGAGTCGTAGCCGTTTCGGCTAGCGGCAATGCTTTCCCGAAAAGATCCCTGGTGCACATAAAATATTTAACCAGCTTTATATCGTGGCGTTTGATATATTTTTTATATCTATACTTACTCTTATATGGTCGCGGGCGGGCCGCATCAACAATTGAAACGACATTGTCAAAAAAAGCGTTTCTTTTCGCGATTTCAATGGTTTTCTGTTCGATGCGTTCGTATGCACGATCTAATTCACTATTCGGAGACCGGCAGTAATCGTCTTCGGAATCGTCGCTTACGGCGTATATTTCGTCGTATGCCACCCGAATAGCGGACTGTATCTCGTCTTTTGCCCACGAAGTCGGGTAAATGTAACGACGTTGCAGTTCTCTTTCGTCTGCATCTAGGCAAATCATAAAGAAACGATCCCGTAGCTGGTCTGCCGTCTCACGAGATACGTATCGTCTGCGCGTTTTGGGGTCCCACGTACCAACCACTTCGAATAGATGTTCATTCGAAAATAAAACTAATTGGGCATCGGCGCGCGGTTTAAATCCGTCCATGTATGTTTTTTTGTTTCCGGTAAATCGACGCGCGTCGCCTGATGTCAGTTGTTTTAGGTCACTTACCGTCATACCCGTATCGCGAGTAAACTCGTCGCACACTATCCATTGGGCGTTTTCACTAACGCCACACCAATTATTCGATCTTCCCATTTCCGTGGCGTTTAGGTTAGCAAGAATATTTGCTACAGCTTCGCTCTTCCCCCACCCGGTACCCACGCTCATTATATAATAGTGTTTGTGTCTAGTTTGCCCAGTACAACCGGTTTCTCCCAATCTACTGACAAGCTTAACGGTTTTAGTTGACTCCTTTATTACAGGTCCCTTTATCTCTCTGAAATATTTTACATATGGCGCAAACGTGGGTAGCATATACACCGCTCCGTTTTCTAAATCTCGACCCATCCTCTGTAGTTCGTTCGATTCTTCCTTATACATTTTCTCCGAAAGTCTATATTGATTGGCTTGTTCGAGTCCAATATAGCCTTTCTGAATAGCAGAGCGATACCCTTCTTTGAGAACAATCTCGGTTACTTTCAGTTTGCTGTGTGATTGAATGACGGTCTCTAGGGACGAAAATGCCCTAAAATAAGTTTTAGCCTCCCAACCGAAAAACGTAACACGAAAATCTAGCACGTCGGGTTTTTTTTTTAAATGAGTTGCTTTATTTCTGTCGGCCATTTGGTAGTAGTTGTCTAGATACGTTCGAACGTACGACGACGGTAGGCACCCTACTATACGACACGGTCTGTCGTACGTTCCGATTCGATTTTTTAACGTAGACATACCGCGAGCCAAATGAATAAATTTCCCGTCGAATCGCGTACTTAAGACAGATATCGCTGAATCGTCCTGATACAAAACAGATAATTCCGTTGCTATTTTCGACTGTAAATAGTTTGTTACCAAAGTAATATCTGTAGTCGGTAACGAAAACGCTATATGTTTAACGGTTATACCTTTGCTGGTGTTGTATGGTACAGCCAATTTACGCGTTTTCGACATAATTCCTGTCGCGCGATACTACTGTACTCTACAATTGGTATACTAAAATATGGTAGGTGTATTTCGTTTACGTATCGTGAGTTATGGAGTACGGAAACGACAAGCTGTTGTATAGCTACGGTATATACTTATCAGTGTCTGTGTGGGGTAGATATTTGAAAGTTAAAAATAATCCTCTAGCAAGTCAATTACTGTTGTCGACCAATAGAAGGTAACTACCTGGAGTCGTCCATATAGTATATTGACGTATACAGTTACCAAACTAACAAATACGATTTTTAAACGTTATATTCGACTATTTTAGATAAATACTTCGTTAACTAACAGAGTTTTCATATTGCCACTTAGGTACGATTGTTTATTGTCGTAAGAAGTGCGAGAACAATCCGCTATAAACCGATTTCCGGGTAGTATATTTTGGTGAATAAACATGTCGTAGTGCAGCTGCTCTAGTAATTTTTGGTACGCTAACGTCACGCCCGATTCTTCACCGTTAGACGGTACCTCTGAAGGTCTATTGCGACTCGTCATCTGCTTCTGACATATCTCCACCGGAACTTTCAATAATATATGAGAGTACGTAAACTCGGTATACCCGGGGTGTATAAGATGAGGCCAATTATCGTACATATAATCCAATACCTTAAACTGCGTTTCGTCGAAACAATGTTCGTTCCCTTTCACGAAGACGGCGTGTTCGGAATATGGCGATCTTTCCGAAATGACAATATCGACTTTCGGTCCGAATATGGAATTGAATTCAACTATTCGCGTGATGAACGCATTAACCTGGAACGGAAACGCGTACTTCGGTCCGTTTTCGTACCACTTTTGCAATATACCGGTGTTTTCCCAAAGATCGACACGCTCACGGGCGATAGCCACCGTTTTCCCCGAACTTTCGAGCCACAATTTTAGTTCCTGTATAAACTCGGTCTTTCCCGCTCCTATACCACCGTCTATAGTGATTAAATATTTGCGTCCGTCCGGAATAACAGGCTGAAATTTTGAACACGTTTCTGTAATTTCGGCGTTGAAAACTTTAAAAAATCGAGGCGGCTTATTTTTGAAACTCATGTTTTATGAGAAAAAAAACAATCGTGACTCTTAAATTAGCACGATTATATATAATTTGACACAAACTTGCGCCGGGTGGATTGAAAATGTACGTTAAATCAAATAAAAAGTTCCCAGTTTCGTGAATTTGGACACACGCATTCGAGTAGTACAATGGTAATTTCTACGCTTAACGTTATGTGATGCAAACTTACAAGTAACGTATTATAGGAATACAAAATCATTTTTAAAGTACACCAACAGTCGTAACGGGATCTTATTGTTATCATGAAATTGGGACAAAGTATTCCAAGCATCGTAGAAAACAATATCGGCAACTGGCAAAATTAATACATATAATATGTATGATCGACGATAAACACTACAGCTGGTGCATGGTCAGCGGAGACATTGTGAAAATTCAATTGACCGCTTAAAAAACGTAGCTACTGCATAAAATTTTAAACAATTTCTTTTATATAGTCGTATCGGCTTGTTTTTAAAGCGTTTGTGATTAATATATATATTGTGCTATAAATTATATACATATATTATATATCCTTTGTCTGTTAAATAGGCTACGTTATATTATTTGGATATACGTATTCGTAAACTGCACTCGCGTGGTAGGTCTGGAGTCGATTATCGAACCTACAGAGTAAGCATTTACATGACCCAAAGGAAAACGTCGTAAAACATCGGACAAAATTCAAGAATTTTTTTGAAAAACTGCAATGGCAAGTCTGAAAGGATCACAGAACTACATTTGGTCAGAAGCAGAATGTTTGGGTCAGGGTGCGTCGGCTGCGGTGTTTCGGGGTCGCCATAAGCGCCAGGGTGAGTTATGCGCCGTAAAGACATTTAAGAACAACGGGCGATTCAGCATCGATTCGTGGAACAATGAACTGGAACTACTGAGAAACCTGAACCACAGAAATGTCATCCGTGTTCTGACCATCGAGACTGAGACGCAGCAGCGCGCCAAGGTGCTTGTTATGGAGCTGTGTGTATCCAGTGTGTATGGTATGCTTGAGGAGCCGAAATATGCAAAGGGTTTCTCGGAGAAGGAGTTCCTCATAGTTCTCAATGATGTCGCGGAAGGAATGAAGTACCTACGAACCAACAAAATCGTCCACCGAGACATCAAACCCGGAAACATTATGAGGGTCCTCAACATTGACCATAGATCGATCTACAAGCTGGCAGATTTTGGGTCGGCAAGAACTCTGTCTGACAACGCCAATTTCATGTCTCTTTGTGGAACGGAGGAGTATTTGCACCCAGATTTGTACGCACGGGCCGTTCT